>JAIGNY010000850.1:755000-772500 GCA_020152595.1 Chiridota heheva
ACAATTTTCCCTTAAAGACACAGTTTTACAAGGTATGACGACAGTCACAGCCACCCAAGTATAAGGCGCTGTACAAATTGAACGAATGAATGAATGAAATATTGTTTACTTATCTGAAATCTGTATTCTAATCTGCATTTCATTGCTTATGTACAGATGTACAAAGGTATTTATCTGCTACCATATGTATCCTTTAAGGTAGGAGGAAAAAAACAATCTTTACGGAGTATGATAAAAATCAAGCATTTTGATTTATTTATATAATTTATTTTATAGTTGAAGAGCTGAAGCCTACTGTAGCCACTCTCTTTGATTTTCATGCAGATAAGATATTTTATTATTATATCAACTCTTATCTTTATTTTTTTCTGGTTTCTATGCTTGTTGGAATCGTCTTGTTGGAATAAAACCCACAACTAGTATCAAGTCAAAGAATTGTGAAAAGAAGTCCGCCAGGACGTCACAAGTGCTGCGGCTATTAAACAAGATGGAAGATATCACATTCAGGACAGAATGAAACATACAGGAATCACTTATATGATAGAGGACAATGAAAGAGCCTAATTGGCGAAAATCACTTCAATATCTTATTATGTTATAAAGTTATCACATTTTAAAGATTTCACTGGTGTGTTGAAAAATACAATTCAACTGTGTGATTTCATAGGGGCAGTTCCACGACAATTTCCTGTGTAGCCTACTTTTTTAAAAATGAATGTTTTTTTTTGTTCTTTTAAAGTATATGCCATGTCATATCTCAATGATTAAATAAATAATCCTTCCAATAATTGTAAAAATGTAATAGATGTTTCAAAGCAATACTTAGTAAATTGTCATGGAAGGGTCCCTATGACGTCACACTGTTGGATTACACGTAGTCACTTACTACACCAGTCATTTTTTCAAACACAGATTGAATCATATTAAAGTCAATAAGTCCGGCATATTGGACGCGTAGCACCGACTTTACCTAAATTTCTTTCAAATCCAATACAAATGAAAGTAGCAAAAGACTTCATCAAAATCGGTCATATTTTTGTGATACAGGAGTAAATCACAACAGCATAACTTGTTTGGTACTTTCCAGTGTATTACAAAACATTACCAGATTACTTATTTATTCTATGTATCTTTGACATTTTGTTCGTCCATGATAGTTTTGAATTGAACCATAAATACATTCATATCAAGTTAAAGATTTAGAGTTTAAACGATTTTAAAACACGAGATTAATATAGTTAGTGAGGAAGCTCTTTGGTGAAAAGTGATAACTATGGAAGTTCTTTTGTGGTTTTATTTTCATGGTTAAAAAGGTTTTCATACATGTATTATGTTAAATAAATATTTATTGCTTGAGTTATTAAAACAAAGGAAGTATGTGAGTGGGCGGGTTTCAAATGAAAACTTGACAAAATACTTTGAAAGAAAGCCATCAGAACCACAAAAACCTTCAAGTGAATTTAGCAAGTGCAAAAATATTACCTTGAAAAAGTGCACAGTATCAATTACATGTACTTAGGAATGTTTTGTTCATGAGCTTTAGGCTTTTTAGAAATATTTTGGCTTTAGTTTTTAAATAATTAAAATACTTTAAATGAAGTCTTTGGAAACTCAAAAACCTTTTGTTTCCTTGTTTACAAGAACTTTCAAGTGTACTTAGAAAGTGCAAATCAGCTTCAAATTATACAGTAACACCTTTTCACATTTTAAATGAACAGAAATGTTCATATGCCTTAGATTGTGTCAAATTGTTTGTGTCAGATTTAGTATAGTGTTTACATTAGAAAAACAATCTTATTTTAAAGATTCTGAAAATGGTATGGTAAGGTCTGAAGAGACAAATAGTCGTAAGTTTACTCTGCTGTGATATACACAGGTATCTAGAAATTGAATATTTTGAAATCATATCAGCAATTGTGATGTAGATAAGTCATGATCATCTGTTTGTTTGATGACTGGCTAAAGTGATTTCTGCCATATCACTGTGATCTGGTGACATTAATTGTTTGTAGACATTGCCAAGAGAAATAAAACTGGTGCTGGTTTTGCTAAAAATGTCTTTCATTTCTATATTTGTATTTAACATGTTGAGTGAAGGTTGTCTGAGAGTAACTGTTTGAAATAAAAAATGTTATTCATACAAATGAAGCTTTTATAATTAATTATGTCTAATTGTCAATTGTGAAATACACCACTTTACGGTTAATTTACTTTTTCCCACTGTAAAATTAAAGTCCCGTGCAACAACACTACAATGAAACAACTCTACTACCGTCAAATTACGGTACGCACACACTGAATCCCATCATACCGATTCTGCGAAAAATGTGCCAAATGCAGAGGCAACACTTGAATCATTTCTTCCTGATATTGAACAGTTGATTCATGCTCACCTTATTCAAGCAGTAAGTTCTGAAGACTTTCAAAGTAGAATTCTTAATGCCGTTATTGAAGCCGTTTCTACAACTGTTTCCACGAACATTCATGATGCTTTACAGCTCGAGCTCCATGCAAAACAAGAACAGATTGATGAAGCAAACGCCCAAATTAGTAAGCTTCAAAAGAGCAACGATATGCTGTATAATCAAATAGAAAACTTAGAACAATACTCAAGACGTAATTGTCTACGTATTCATGGCTTGGCTGAAATTGATGGAGAAAATACCGATATGTCAATTATTGATCTAGCGAAGCTATTGAAGGTAGATATGACCCCTGGGGACCTTGATCGTTCACATCGCTTACCATCCAGAAGAGATACCAACGATCCCCGTCCCGTAATAGTGAAGTTTGCAACATACAGAAAGCGTGATGAATTTTACAAAACAGATCAAAACTTAAAAACCTACAACCCAAGATATACATTCACGAGGATCTAACACAAAAAAGACAAGCACTTGTGCGTGATGCAAGAAAGAACGAAAACGTGGCCAGAGTGTGGACCCAAGATGGCAGGATTTATGCTGTTTCTAAATCTGGACGTAAATCCCTTATTCGAAGCCCATCAGACCTAGAAAAAGTCTAGCTTATAAGTTTCGCCACAGGACCATTACTTCCTTTGTTTCATCATTACCCACCATGATTTACATAATAATCTGTTGGATCTGAAAATATACATATATCTTAGCTAAGCTATATCTCTTTCGTGGGTATTTAACGTACTTGGATGCCTTTTTCGATCTCTTCATACAAAGTCACATTTTTTAAGTGCCATGTCTTTCACTCACAATACGGATTACTCACTACAATTGATCTTGAACAATGGTATTTCAAGAACCATCCTCACTATGTCAACTTCAACTTCTACAACATGCACTCCGAGAAGTTACGTGATGAAACTTTTTTCTTTGATCAACGTTCTCTAGAGTTCTCTCATTGTTGCTGTTTCTTTTCTTTTATTGTCTTTTGTGTGACACTTGTGTTATGTCATTGTTAATGCATAATGGTCAATGCGGGTTTTGTCTTAAGAATTTACAACAAAATTCAGATTTATATTTCAAATGCAATATATGTCAAAATATTTTTTTGTATCATGAAACTTGTCTAAACTTCCAACTATGCAAACAATTAACAGACAGGAATAATATCTCAATTATTCATTGCATTCCAATGTTTAGCCAATTATTTAGAAATATGTCATTCCCTAGCCCAAGTATAAATGACAATGGTGGAAGCAATACCATTTTTGACCAAATGCTTCTTTCCTTATCACAAAATTGTGACTACCATAAGGATCTTAATGTTAATATCTCCCCATCTATTGATAATCATTTCTCCATATTTTATAATAATATTAGAAGTCTTCCTGCTCATTTTGATGATCTTCAGGTCTATATTGCTTCCCTAAATTTTAACTTTACTGTCATGGGCATCTCTGAAACATGGTTCAATCATGTCCATAGTTCATCTTTATTTAGATTTGATGGATATTCTTTAGTACGTGTTGATAGGCCTGCCAAAGTTAAAGGCGGTGTATGTCTCTATGTCAAAAATGATATTTCATTTACTGTTTTAGATGACTTATCTTTCTCCTCAGAACGTGATTTTGAGTCTTTATTTATTGAAATTAATTGTGATCTGTTTTTAACTAAAGCTATTGTCAGATTGTAGGTATTATGTAGTCCACATGGTGTTGGTAGTATCTCATCCTTTAAAAAAATGTCATGCATCTTTGAGAAAATATCAAGTTACAACTGCCCCTGTTTTGTTATGGGTGACTTTAATGTTGACCTTAGTAAGAAAACTCAAGACTCACATTCAAATGACTTTTTCAATTTGCTATTATTATGTTCTTTCTATCCGTTAATTTATCGACCCACTCGTGTTACCGATTCCTCAATGACATTAATCGACAACATATTTACAAATAAGCCGGAACCTGATTCCATAAATGGAGTCTTGATATCTGATATATCTGATCATTTTCCAATCTTCAGTGTTTTAAAAACACCATTTTCTCCTAAAAAAGTTTAAAACATTGTTCGTTTATGTAAATTTACCCCTATTCGGATTGATGAGTTCTGTTGTGAACTTTTCAGAGAAGATTGGTCCGAGGTTTATCATGCAACTAATGCAAATACAGCATATAATAAGTTTGTTTCAATTTTTCTTACACACTATGATAATTTCTTTCCCGTTTGTTCTTCAGTTATGAAATGTAATAAACAAAAAAGTTGGATAACAAATGGTATAATCAAATCTTGTAAAACTAAGAATCAGCTTTTTAAGAGGTACAAAAGAAACCCCTCTGCCCAGAACCGTAATGAACATAAAGTGTTTCGCAATAAACTCACCTCAGTTATACGTGTTGCCAAGAAAATGTATTTTGCTCATAGTTTTGCTAATTGTGCTGGTAATATAAAAAGTACCTGGTCTGTAATTAATAAGTACTGTAGGGGAGGAAATGAAACAAGCAAATGCCTAAATAAACTAACTCTCAATGGAAAAACATATAAGGCCCCTAAGGAGATATGTGATGCTTTTATTAATTATTCTATTTCAATTGATTCAAAATTAGCAGGTAAAATCCCACCGTCTAATGAACATAAGTTTGAGGAGTTCTTGCCCCCATCCAATCCTTCCACTTTTTTTCTTCATCCTACAAATGATGCTGAAGTGCTTAAATTAATTAATGGTCCTAAATCTGCTGCTCCTGGTTTTGACGATATTTCCCCAAGTGTTGTAAAAAAATGTTCATTTATCATTTGTAAACCATTGTCGTATATTGTAAATCTTTCATTGTCAACAGCGTCTATGCCTGATAATCTCAAAGTAGCTAAGGTTATTCCTATTTTTAAAAGTGGTGATAAGGAGCAAATCACAAATTATAGACCTATTTCGATTTTACCATGCTTCTCCAAAATATTTGAAAGAATTGTTTTTGATAGGCTCATCAGTTTTCTGTTTTCTCACAAAATTATTTATAAATTCCAGTTTGGTTTCCTCCCTGGCAGGTCAACTGCTCATGCTCTGTTGCATCTCATTGATAAAATCACCCAAGCTTTTGAGAGAAAAGAAGTTGCCCATTGTACTTTTTTAAACCTGTCAAAAGCTTTTGACACCCTGGATCACTCTATTCTTTTGCATAAATTATCAACTTACGGTATTCGTGGCATGCCACTTGATTGGCTTCGTAACTATCTAAAACTTCGTCAGCAATTTGTATCCTATTCTTGTACTCAATCTAATTCCAAGTTTATTTATTGTGGAGTGCCACAAGGCTCAATTCTTGGTCCTTTGTTATTTGTAATAGATATAAATGATATGCATCGAATTAGCTCTGTTCTTTCACCTTCACTTTATGCGGATGACACAACTCTTTTTTACTCCCATCGTTCTCCTCATACAGTAATTGACAAAACGGTTTTAGGTTTGAATAAGTATGCATCTTGGTTTAATGTAAATAATTTATCCCTTAATGTAAAGAAGACTACTTCAGTTTTCTTTACTCCTACTCGTCGTGACTGGTCCTTTTACCCCAAACTCTCCATTGGAAATTTTGATCATTCCCCCTCCTCAACATTTCTAGGTGTATTAGTGGATTGCAATCTAATTTGGCAACTTCACATAGATTGTATCTGTAATAAATTAGCAAAAGGTACTGGTATATTAAATAGATTAAGAACACATTTTCCTGAACATATACTTAAGATGCTATATAATATTTTGATTTTGCCGTATATATCATATTGTAATGTTGCCTGGGGTGGTGCTTATCCTTCTCACATACAAAAGCTTTTTCTTTTGCAAAAACGTGCCATTCGAATTGTCACTGGTAGTCCTTTTAATGCCCATACCGCCCCGATCTTCTTTAAATTGAGAACTCTTAGTATATTTGACCTCCATAAATACCAACTTGCTATAACCATGTATCAATATAAGAATAACAATTTACCCAATACTTTTGACCATTTTTTCTCGCAAAACTTTTACAAAACCAGAGGTCATAATGATTACCGTATTCCGAAATTTAGGCTTACACTTTCCCAACATTGTTTAAGATATACGGGTGTAAAAGTCTGGAATAAAAGTCTTAACCTGTATATTGTTGTATTTTCAAGAGAGTGAAAATAAAGTTACAATCAATCAATCAATCAATCAATTACACTCTAGTACCATCGTTTAAATACATTGGACCACCGTTAAAGAACTCTTCTTCCGTGAAAAAAATCCTTGTGCGACAGTCAAAACACATTGGACAGTTGGACTATCACCGTGAAAGAACTATTCTACCGTCAAGTTACATTCTAATGCAACTGTTAAATTACATTGAACCACCGTGAAAGAACTTTTCTACCGTAAAATTACATTATAAAGGAACTGTTAAATTACATTGAGCCACCGTGAAAGTACTTTTCTACCGTCAAGTTATATTCTAAAGCAACTGTTAAATTATATTGAACCACCGTGAAAGAACTTTTCTATCGTTAAATTACATTCCAATGCCACCGTTAAATTACATTCCAATGCCACCGTTAAATTACATTGAACCACCGTGAATGTACTTTTAACCTCTGTGAATTTACAGTATGATTAACAGCGTGCAATGAATAACATTACAGTATTACATTGTAATTTTACGGTAAATTATCGGCGTCTTGGTTGCCGGCAATTTACCGTAAAATTACAGACTTTGTCTAACAGTGTATGCGTATCCGTATACGTAAAAATATAAATAATCGCTATACATGTAGCGATTCGGTGCGTAAAGTTACACATACGCAGGGATGTCGGAACATCTAAATGGCACTTCCCTGGTCGGAAGGAACTCCAGTAAGGGCGCTTTCTTTATTTAAGAGTTATGATGAAAATATGAACCAGGAGAAGTCTTTAGTACTATCTGTGAGTGGTGGCGGAAAATTATTGAAGTGGGGGCCACAGCAGAATTTAAGAGGCACTTTTTCGGTCTGACATATTTTGAAAGCATGTGCGACAGCATTGTAAATTAAGAAGCAACAATTTACCCCCTCACCCTCACCCTTCCCCTCCCTCAACTTCACAAGAACATTTCTAAACTTGTATGTATCAGATAATTGTTGATAAATTTTTTTCCTTCTTATATTTGCAGCCACGAAAATTTCACACCAAAATCTTAAAGAAATGGGAAATTTATAGATCATAGGTCTCATATGTCTGGGCGCTGTTTTAGCTGCTGCCACTGCTGAATGTTGCTCCTCAGTTTCTGGATTTTTACCATACTTTGGGGAACTCTTTTCTTTTAATTTTTGCACTGGTGATAGTTTTGTACTTCAAGATCTTCCTAGTGTGACTTTTGTGTGGAATTATCTTTTGCTTTTGCTGATTTTTGAGCATGAATTTTCATCTTTTTATTTTCAATTATTGGATTCTACTGTGTTTCAGTCCTCATGAGCTTGAACATCTGGTTATTAGAATGTCTGCAATGACAATGCCAACATTGTTATGCAAAAACTGCATGGCTGCTTGTGTGATCAAGTATAATGCCTGATTCAGTCAGGAGAGTTCATTATTCTAGGATCAATTACTCAGCTATTGTCACACTTCTGAATTGTTCACTAACAAGAAAATCAAGTCTTTCATACCATCTGATGTTTGTAAGACCCTAAAAGAATATGGCTTGTTTCATGTCAGATCTCGGAGAGGTGGATCTCATATTAAGGACAAAAGATCTACATGTAAAGCTTCAAACTTGCAAAGTAGTGAGAACAACTCTTACATAACTGATTTGAATGATGATAGGCTTGATATCAGGCTCTGGAATTGTCAATCTGCATGTAACAAATCTCTGTACATATGTGATTATATTTTAACCAACAATGTGGATGTTCTAATTATAGTTGAGAGTTGGCTCACTGAATCTGATGACAATGTTGCCATTGGGGAACTTACACCTAGGGATACTCCTTCATCAATATACCTAGGCCAGGAGACCGGCGTGGAGGGGGCATTGCTGTCATTCATAAATCACAAATTAATTTGAAGCATGTCACATCAAACTTGTTTAATGCCAAATCTTTTGAATATGCCATAATCTCAAACAATAATAGATCCTTCAATCTTGTGGTGATATACCGTCCTCCACCTTCTAGTGTTAACAAACTCACAGTTAAAGAATTTTTAGATGAGTTTGATGATTTTGTAGACAATTTAAATGATCTTCCTGGTCAACTAGTTTTGCTGGGTGATTTCAATGTGCACTTTGATGTCCCAACTAAGCCTGATGTTCGTCAAATTGCTACTACACTTTCATCTTCTGGACTCATTCAACATGTAAATCAACCTACACACAACAAAGGCCACATTCTTGATCTTGTCATTACCAGAGAAAATGAAACACTTTTATCATCTGTTGAAATTCATGAAAATCATGTCTCAGATCATTCTGTCATATGCTGTAAACTTGACTTACCTAAAGTAGTTCCCAATAATGGAATTATTTTAACAAGAAGATACAGTGCCATTGATCACTCCCAACTTTCACAAGATTTGTCATCCAATCTTAATCAAATTTCTTTGCAAGAAACAAATGTTGATGACTTTGTAGCTGATTTTGGCACTGCCATTACATCAGCCCTTGATCTGCATGCTCCTGTTATTGAACGCAAAAAGAGTGTCCGTTCGCGCCCTAAATGGTACAACAAATCAGTTGATGATGCCAGGAGAGAACGGCGGCGCTGTGAGCGCAAGTGGCTCAAAAGTAGATCTCTCTGACCTATCAGCGTATAATGGTTCAAAGCAAAATGTAAGAACTGTTCTTTTCTCTGCAAAGAAAGAATTCTACATGGAGAAGTTACAGTCTTCCACCCCAAGGGACATGTTTGCCACTGTCAACACACTTCTCAACAATAATTCAAGAATTCTTCCACAGAGTGAATGTCCAATTACACTTGCAAATGACTTTAGTTATTTTTTCAGAATAAAGTCAAGGACATCAGGCACATGATTAATGACCTACATGTTGACTCACCATCTATTCTGATAGAAAGAAGGTTTCCTTTCAATTGTTCACTTCTTTCTGATTTCCAGCCTGTCACTGAAGATAAACTTATGAATATAATCGCAAAGTCACCTTCCAAGACATGTGCTCTTGATATGATTCCAACATGGCTGTTGAAACAACATGTGAAAACTATCCTCCCGAAACTTACAGAAGTTGTGAATGCTTCCTTGGAACATGGTTTTTTTTCCGAAAGCCTATGGACATGCAATTGTAACTCCCATCATCAAAAAACAATTTTTGGACAAAAATGAACTCAAAAACTACCGCCCAGTCTCAATCATTGCTACAGTTTCAAAATATATTGAAAAAGTTGTAACCAGTAGACTTACTGAACACATCAACAAACACAAACTTTTTGAGCCACTACAATCGGCCTACCGAACTTCACACAGTACTGAGTCTGCCCTACTACATGTGTAAGATTATGTTCTTCAAGCGCTCGACCAGCAGAAAGCTATTTTACTTCTTATGTTGGATCTGTCTGCCGCGTTTGATACGCTAGACCACCAAATCATGCTTCGTCGTTTTGAGCATAGCTTTGGCATTTCTGGCAACGCTTTGGATTGGCTATCATCATATTTAAATTGTCGGACTAACCATGTCCATGTTCCTGGAGCTGACTCCAACACTGTAAATCTTGAATATGGGACCCCACAAGGCTCTGTTTTAGGACCTTTGTCATTCACACTTTATACTATCCCAATAGGTGACATATTGCGGAAGCACAAGATCGAGTATCACATATATGCTGATGATATACAGATTTTCTTAGCCTTTAACCCTAAAGTTCCACTCGATGCTGAATGTGCTTTATTCAAACTGACCTCTTGTGTGCAAGATATCCAACAGTGGATGATTGCAAACAAAGTTAAACTTAATGAGGACAAAAAAGAGTGTATCATAATCTCTTCATCAAATGCTAGTAAAGCCCTTGAGAACCTCAAGTTTGTATTTGGCAATACTTGCATCTCACCAGTCACTTCAGTTAAAAATCTGGGAGTTGCTTTCGATAATAGAATGTCAATGGACAACCATGTGACACAACTTAGTAAAACAATTAATTATCACATTAGAAACATTGGCAAGATTCGTCGGTACATTGACGTTGAAACCTGTCATTATGTTGTTCGATCACTCATCCTATCACGTTTGGACTACTGTAATTCCCTTTTGAATGGTATTACCATAAAAAATGTAAATCGCCTACAGAAACTCCAAAATAAAGCTGCTAAGTTTATCTTCAGGAAACGTCGTCGTGATCATGCCTCACCCTTGCTCAACAAATTGCATTGGCTCCCTGTGTCACAGCGAATTTTATACAAAACATGTCTTATTGTCTACAAATCCCTGATACATCAATCACCTGAATACATATCCAACAGTCTGAAACTTTATACACCAGCACGATCCCTTCGCTCCTCTTCTGAAAACTTCCTGACTGAACCCAGAACTAACACCAAAGCTGGTTCTAGGGCTTTTTCAGCTGCAGCACCCCATGTTTGGAACTCTTTGCCTTCACACATTCGCCATGCCAGTTCACTTGGACAGTTCAAAACACGTCTCAAGACTTTTCTTTTTTAATCATGTATTACTTATTGAACTTTGGGGCAGCATTCTGGGCGCTTTGTATCCTATGGAAAAGGCGCCTACTACAAATGAACATGGATGGATGGATGGATGGAAATCGAAAATATAAACATCACGATTAGTCAACTTTGTATTGATCATGATTGGAAATATTTAACGTCCCAAACAATGTGAAAAGCAAATAAAGGGTCTCAGCGAGCCAGTGGTAGAGGCCCCGATTAATTTTTCCCGGACTAATAATACCTATACTGTTGAAATTTGGGTAGCTTGCACATAATAACTTTTTTTCAATCTGTCCACAGGAAGATCAGTATAATATAATAAGGATACTTGTGAACACTATAACAGATTTAAGTTTATTTCTGTAAACGCGTATACTTCAAAACTTCGTAGGTGGAGGTGGGCAAGTCAGTCTATGACAAGGTATACATCGTATTTTGCCCCATTTTAAAGACGGGCCACTTAAAAAAAGATTCGCTCTATACTACGTATAGGCCGAAGGCCGAGAGACGAAACTTCTGTACAAAAAATTGTGATGCGTTAATGGACGCCATACTTATTCCAGCATGGTCCAGCATGGTCAACTATGCGACAGGTGGACAGCAAGGCTGCCACTCGTAGGGGAAATCCCCTACGGGTAGGGGATTTTAGCCAAATGTAGGGGGGGGGAACTTACGGGGGAAATGACAATTATGTAAGGGAGAGTAGGGGATTCACAAATTAAAAAAGATAATGGTTTCTTTGGCAAGATAGATTGGAAAGAAGCTGGAGGTCATAGTCGAACACCAAAATTCTTAGAGATTTTCAAACAAATTTCGTCCGAGAATCATGTATACCGTGTATATTTCTTGCTATGAATTTATTGTACCATACCCGTATAGTGACACAGATTGCCAGTAGATTCACTGATTTAATTTTCATTAGTGTGTAGGAAAAAACTTATTTTTTTTAAGTACAAACAAACTAAAAGGTGAAAAAGGGCCGAAGAGTGCAAGGGAGATGTAGAGGAAAAGCGCACGCGTGGTAGGGGAAACAGAAAATTTAGAGTGGCAAGCCTGGTGGACAGTGCATGCATAACGAGCCGAGTGACTGAGTGATAGGGTACCGGCTGGGTCTGGCGGGAAAACGATAGAGAGCGAGTTTTTCAAATATTTTTTATTCCACTGAAAATTGCTTGTTTTAACATTTCCGTTTAGATTAAATGGTATTGTGCAGACATGAAAACTTTTTTTTTTTTTTTTGGAGGACGGGAACCCATTATCATTAAGAACAAAAGTCATAAATTACAGAATTAACGTTGAATTATGCATTTTGTCACTAACCTAAGCCTTAGGCCTACCACCTGCATTGTTCCAGTTTTGCGAGATAATTTAAGATTAGATTGGCATAACTTTGAGACATTGGCATGATTTCACCATAGAATAGTTCTGTTTATACTCAGTATACATGGGTTGTGGGGTACGTATGATGAATTTGAATCGATTTTTGCCAAATCTCGAAGATACCACATCGCTGGTCCTAACAAATTTCGAGGTAGGCCAGGGTTAACGTTAGACGTACTGCACTGGAGATATTTCCACGGCAGGCGTAGGCCTACTAGTATTCCTAGACCTAGGTTAAATGTCAATTTATACAAATATGACAAATGTTTGGTCTATGTGGAATAATTTATTTTAAAAAGTAAATTGTTACTATTAGGCTTATTTCAAAATCCCTAAAGAAATTTCTTGAAAGGTTTTTAAATTGAATTATGAAGGGAGACTAAGCAGTCATAAACATTGTTCATCTTAGCTTAGGCCTACACTGACTATCAATTTTGTCCTGAAGTTAACTAAAGTTAAGTAGATTTAACCCTACAACTTTAACTGCTTAGTGCCACCCTGTCCCTGTCTAAAACTTAAATTATTTGTATGTTTTAACAAGGAATTCAAAAGTAACTTGAAAAATAATTAAATAAGAAAAATAAACTTTAGCATTAAGACCCACTGCAGTTACTATACTTTCAACAGCTTCACTTCACAAAGTCTGCTGATTTTAGGTAAAGGAAACACCACAATTTAGTTTACTTCATAAATCATTTCCGATGTAGTTACTGAAAGAGAGTGCATAGTTCTTAATAAATTTGCTATTAAGTATTAATTACCTCAGCATGGAATGACAAGTTATTACAATTTAAGTTTTTTAATGTCATGCTTATATGCAAGTTATTGTCAGGCACCCTGTAAATACAACTCACAGAAATGTTTTCTTTTTCATAGTAGAAAAATATCATTAATGCATAGTTCACTTGTTTACATTTTTGTTAAACTATCATTATAATATAGCCAATGACTTTTATTAAATCTAGCTGTCTTAGCAAAGTATAAATACATTGCTTTAAAGCTAAAACTGTTCATATGTACAGAATTCATATGTGAACGTACATATATATTTAGCGGTCGCACAGCAACTATTAACTTTAGTGTGTACATTCACTGTTTTTTTACCAGTTTTCAGTTTATTTACGCTATACAGTGACAACAATTTTATTTGGCTACAATCTATCAGCCAAGCCATCTTCGGATGGAGGACAGTTTAATCGCTCCTTTTTGGATGCTCTAGACATGGCAGGCATCACAAAGATCGTGGATACAGGGAATGATTTCAGTAAAGTCATCGACAGAAGGAAAAGAAAAACACATTCTACAACTTTAGCCAAGCCAGCCTCAACAACTCATTGTCATCTCTCACCAATAGCCGATGATTAAGAACCATCTTCACCAGTAGTTTTTCTGACATCAACAAAGGTTTCAAGTATCAAAGAAACAGGAAATACTCCAGCATCTACCACCCCAACAGCAACAAATGGAATAACAGATGCTTTAAGTGACATGGAATCTGAAACTCCACCACAAAGGAACATTCATACATTAGCTAAAGCAAAACCGAGCGATCCAATTCCAATAATCATAGATGAAATCGCAACCAAATTCCAGAACGAACTAACAGCAGTGAAGGAAATCCAAAGAATAAAGCCTAACATCAAAGAGTTTAGGATGAAGTTACTCCAAAGAGGTGGCCTAGCCATCCAAACAAAATCTATAAGGGATTTTAACTATATGATGCAAGATTGGGACGAAACTTCATTTGAAGGCAGCTTTAATGTTCACCTTCCAAGGCTTACGAAACGGCAACGAACCAACCAGTCTAGAACCATCAATATCAAAGGCGTCAGTGTGGCAAAACCTATCGAGGATATTGAAACAGAACTAACTAATCAAAACATTGAATTTAACAAAATAAATTGCATCCAATCTAAGCAATTCAACAAGCCAACCAGACTAATCAGAGTTAGTCTAAAAAACGCAACACAAGCTGATCACTTATTGACTAGAGGTATTACAATATTTACTTACTTCCACTACTAGATCGAAGAATCACATAAACAGCCATTCATCATCATCCAATGCTTAAAATCCCAAAATATGGTCATCTTGCAAAATCCTGTAGATCCAAAGTCACCTGCCTCCGTTGCAGAGGCAACCATTTTGTCAAAGATTGCAACACTTTAAGAGAAACCCCGACTTGCGCAAACTGTTATGGATCCCATCCGTCTTTTTTGACTGCTTGTCCTATCAGACAGTCATACGCAGCAACAGTAAAGGCCAAAATAAACAATCTGCCAACTCACCAAATATCGACAAACCAAATACAATCACGTAAGCAACCAAAGCAATACTCCACGAAGTCAACCACCACAGGTCAGTACTCAAACAGACCCTCTACCACTTGAAGCGAACTCTTTAAAAGACATCAAGAAATTACATCTGATTGGCAGTGATAATTACGAAAATGCTTACCCTATTACTTTTTCCATCCTCCTAAGCAAAGAATAACGAATCACATTAAAGAAGAATAAAATCCAAGAAATTATATCCATCATGCGCAACGTCAAAACAAGAAACAAATTCATCGATCACTTCACAAAAAAGAATATCTCGGTCGACCTAACAAAAGCAGACAGTAATCCAGACCTTTCAATCTTCTCAGACTAATTGCTACTAAACTAATGCACATCAATGTAAATGGACTTATTAACAATAAAGAAGAACTACTCAACTACTCATACAATAATGACATTGATCTCATAGCAATCACGAAAAACCCATCTTAACGCAGAAAAACATTTTCAATTAAATAACTTCACCACCTTTCGCAAAGACTGTCAACATTAAATTTATAAATCAGCTGGTGGCGTTGTTATCTTAACAAAGGACCACCTTCTTCCAGTCCTGATTCCTACAACTTCAAACTCTCCTACAGGACTACTCGCAATTACTGTCACCATCAAAAACACTGATATCATCATTATCACTGTCTACAACCCCCTAAATTAAAATTGGATATTATCCAGCTCGAACACCTTCTCAACTACAGAAAACCTATCATCATCCTCGGTGACTTCAATGCTCACCACAAAAATCTAGGAGGTTAAACCTCTAACACGGCAGGCATGACTCTCAATAAATTTGCCAATACGCATAATCTCACTCTCATATCAGATGGACAGCCCACCAGAATCTCTACTTCATCAACATTTCCTGACAAAATCTTTACAACCCAGAACATTATCGAACTCATTGACCATTACTACATCGGCGAACACATTGGCAGTGACCACTTACCCCTTCACCTTGATCTTTCAACTAGTAATCACCACGTCAACTCCCCAACTCCACCGTCGAAAACATTTAATTTCGCTAAAACAGACTGACATATTTTCACTAAAACCCTTAACGAACAGCTATCGAACCAAATCCTAGTACCTAATAATACACAGGAAATCACCAACCTAAACAGCACAATCATCAAGGCATTCAGAAAAGCAATCTTATTTTCAACCCCCACTAGAACCATCAAATCAACCAAGGACAACCTCACCCTTCCAGATAACATATCAAAAATGATCTATAAAAGGATTCTCATCAAGCTTTTTCAACGTACTTTCCAGCATCGATACAAGACCCAAGCAAAACACCTGAAACTCAAAATCAAAGATTAAATCAAGTCCTTAAAACAACACCGCTGGGAAAAACTTTGTAATACACTAGAGCAAAAAAAAGATATTAAATCCTTCTGGAAAAACTTCAAAACGATCACCTGGTCAAAAGAAACGCTCCAACATCCCAACGATTTCAATTAACAACACCAAATATCGAACGACCTGCGAAAAATGTAACATCCTTAAGGACACTCCTCACGAGACACAAACTGATAGCCCGCACGATAACCAGACCTTTAACAACACCGTAAACGACTTCATCGCTGATCAGACTTATCTTCGCCACCACCATCCAATATCGAAGGAACTTTCACATCACCAGAGAAGAAATAACCCAAGCAATCAAGAAACTGAAGAATAACTCCCTAGGTGTGGACCGGATTCCGAATATCTCTCTTAAAAAAGTAACCTCCAAAGCAATTCGTCTCCTTGTTATTCTTTTCAACTCGTCCCTACAACTAGGACTTCTGCCTATTCACTGAAAAACAGCTTCTATTACCATGATCCCAAAACCAGATAAAGATCGCTCGAATCGAAAAAAATTCCGTCCAATCAGCTTAGTAAATACCATAGGAAAACCACTTGAACGCTTAATCGCCACTCGCATTTATACTTTCGCCGAAACCAACTATCTTATTCCAGACTTACAAGCAAGCTTTCGTAAAATAAGGTCCACCAACGACCATCTACTACTTCTTTGACAATCTATTAGCAAAGCAATTAACTTCAATCAACAAACTATCATCACTTTTTTAAACACCATGCAGGCATTTGACAGTGTATGGCACCAGGGTATCATCTATAAACTTTTACACTTTAACATTCCACCTACGTACATCAGATGGCTATTCGACTTTCTCCATAACAGAACCAACACCATTAAAACTGATAATTCCAGTTCTCAACCATTCTCACCAACCGCAGGTTTACCGCAAGAATCGACCATTTCACCCATCATTTTCTTATTATATGTCGCAGACCTCCCTCAACACCCTAAAATGCATCACTACACAATTCGCCGACGACATAGCACTATGGTCCTCAAGCCTCCGCACTCACTTAGCAGCTAAATACTCATAAGAAGCTCTCGACCAACTCAGCAAATGGTGCCACCAATGGAAAATCAAACTCAACCCTATCGTAAAAGTAACACGTTAAACATTTCAAGAAGAGCTGGTTCCATCATCAAACCCTTCCAACTGACAATAGATAACGTACCGACAAACCAGCCAATGACAGCCTTATTCCTCGGACTTACAATTGACAAAAGACATTCATGGACCCCTCACATGAACAATATCATTAGCAAAGCGAAAAAGACTTCATCTCATCAGAATTATCAAAGGAAAGGATTGGGGCACCTCGACTTACACAGCATTTTGTACTAACCAAAC
>JAIGNY010000850.1:777500-805000 GCA_020152595.1 Chiridota heheva
GCAAAACTTATGTTCGGAACAATGTGGTCGCATAATATAAGTTTGGAAAACTAAAATGCTCAGAAAATATATGTTCGCAATAAAATATGTTCGAAACATAAACAGATAAATGTCCGGACTTTTGGAAACAACTTTCAAGTTCGGTAAATATATGTTCAATCTTAAAAAATTGCAAATGATACGTTTGCAATTTGTATGCTGAAACAATCAAAAGAAAGGACAATCAGTGATGCAGTTAAGGAATGTGGGCATGACTCAAAACGCCTTTATAGTTTGGCTAAATCAATCATGGGAAAAGATGTACAAAACCCCTTACCTGTAGTCTTAGGAAATGATGAGGTTTTATCAGAGAAGTTTATAGAATTGATTTTACAAAAGATTACAAACATAAGAGAAGAGCTAAAGGATTCTGAGCTATTCAATCCTCCTATGGGAATGGTATCTGTCAGACTGAATGCATTTGCTAATGTTACAGAGGATGAACTTATCAGTATTATTAATAGCATGCCATCAAAATCTTGCGACAATGATGCTTTACCAACAAACCTTCTAAAGAATGTTTTAAGTGCAGTTATTAAACCTCTTACAAAAGTAGTAAATACTTCTCTTGAATGTGGTGCCTTTGCTAATGACTGGAAAAAAGCCATCATTAGACCTCTTGTAAAGAAACACAATTTGGACTTGAATTTGGCCAATTATAGACCAATCAGCAATCTACCATTTATCTCCAAAGTTGCTGAAAAAGTTGTGCTGAAGCAATTGAATATTCATTGTGAAAAGTGGGCCCCCCTTCCACCGTATCAGTCAGCTTACCGTCCCAATCATAGCTGTGAAACTGCAATAGTTAGTTTGGTAGATGATTTACTCTGGGGTTTTGAGAGAAAACAGGTCACACAAATGTGTTTTATGGATCTCTCAGCGGCATTCGACACTGTTGACCATGAAGTTTTACTAAAAGTGTTGTCTACTCAATATGGTATAGACCAATTGTCACAAAAATGGTTTACTGACTATTTGTCATGCAGAAGGTGTTGTGTTAAGGTTAATAATTCTTATTCAGCCTACAAACCATTAGATTTCAGTGTTCCACAAGGAAGTCTCTTGGGACCCGTTTTATATTCAATGTATGCTAGTACATTGCAATATGTCATTCCTAATAGCTTTCAACTGCACGGGTACGCTGATGATCATGCGATTAAGCAATCTCACCAACCTACCATTCAGGATGCCACTAGAGTCAAAAATGAAATATCACACACCATGCAGCAAGTTAAAATCTGGATGGATCAAAATAGACTCAAACTTAACGACACGAAAACTGAATTTATACAGTTCGGGTCAAGACAAATGTTATCCAAATGCCTTGTTGACAGTGTCCCTATCAATGGTGGAATTGTGAAAGCTGCCACTTGTGTGAAATATTTAGGGGTTCATTTAGATACAATTTTGGCATTCAAAACTCAGATCAGTGCAAGGTGCAGGGCTGCCATGGCTAATCTCAGACTAGTTCGTAGCATAAGAAATGTACTAACATTTGATGCATGTCACGCTATTGTGTTAGGATTAGTTATCAGCCACTTGGATTACATAAATTCTATTTTCTTAAATACGCCTGATTTTGATATTGCTAAGTTACAACGAATACAGAATATGGCAGCAAAGCTAGTTTTGAGAAGAGAGAGAAGAGAAAGTGCCTCTCAGGCACTGCGTGCTTTACATTGGCTCCCTATCAAGTCCCGAATTATTCATAAAGTGTTGACCCTGATATACAAGTCTGTTGTTGAAAAGTCGGCCCCAGATTACCTTAGGTGTAAATTTTCATTAGCCACTAATTCAACCAGATCCCTCCGCTCCTGTAATGTTGCCTACAAATTGGTGATTCCACGTACTCAGCGTAAAACATTTGCCTCAAGAGCTATTAGTGTTGCAGGAGCAGAGCTCTGGAACAAACTTCCAAATAACATCAAACTTTCTCCCAATGTAAACATTTTTAAAAGGCAGCCGAAGACACATCTATTCCCTTCTTAATTTTTGAAATTGCATTTTACACATTTTTATCTTTTTATATCTAGTGTTATATACCATTTATACAAAGTAATATTTTTCTAAACCATTTTATCGATTTCCAATTTACTTTTTATATTCAACTTTTTACTGTAGTTTTGTTATGAGTATTGTATTTTCCTTTATCCGATTTTGATATTTATACGTACATGATTATATATTTTTTTCTATATTTGTATTTCAATTGTAAAGCGCAGCCGAAAACCATGTTATGGCATGCGCTATATGAAATGAAATAAATAATAATAATAATAATGCTCGCAAAAGATAAGTGCGTCGCGAAATGTGTTCCGAACAGTGGCGTATGCACATAATATTCATGTCTCAATGATACGTAAAATGCCGGGGGTCGTGTTTTAGGTTTCTCCGGTATAATCTTGGAGTTATTAACTGTTTTATGTCATGAGGAACCTGGACCAAGTATCCTCTATTTACGGATTGTATGAAGTTTAAAATGAAATGAGATAGTAAAACAGGTAATAAAATACACCTAGTCTGATTTCAGTCGTTTCTGCACAAAAGACACCAAACTTTAAACTTAAATATCTACTTTAATATTTTTTGAATGCTTTCTTTGGCATTTTGTTTGTTTTGAAATCCTCTTTCATATAAAATGAACTCGTTTAACCCCTGAACTAATCATTTAACAATAATTTTTTCTTCAAAATATGATGGGGCTAACGAGGTCAGGTGACATGTGATAACAATATTTTGGGCTTATGAGGTCGGGTAACGTGATAATTCACATGTTCACCTAAAATTATTGGGGGCGGAAGCCCTACGGCTCCGCCGCCCTGTTTAAAAGGCATGAGGTCCAGAACCTGCCTAATGGTTCATTGTGGGGTCGACTGGCAAAACCATAGTGTGGCCAGGAGAAATGCCCCCTGAAGCTCTGCGATTTTGGCATATCTCAAGGTTACAATCATGTCTAAGCGCCGTAAACTTGCTTTAACCAGCAAATTTGTCTTGATGTGGTGATACCCCAAAATATATTAAATTGTATACATTTTAGAACACACTGTAGGGGGTAAGCTTAAGTTCCCCCTCAAAAAAAAAAAAAAAAAAACAAATAATAAAAATAAACATTTTTTCGTCGAGGGGCTGGGCTGAGCCCCTGGTCCGCTGCCCGAAAAACTCGTAATGTTTCAATTCGAGTGAAGTGGCGTAACTAACGGAGTTGTAGGGGAATTTCCCTCCCCACTAAGCCTCAAGTCAAGTCAAAGTTGTGTCTGAAAATCTAAACATTTTGGCAAGTTTTGTAGAATTTTTGGCTAGAAGGCTTTTTTTTTTTTAAATGGGATATATATATATATATTTGAGTTCGTCGATTAATTATACATCATCACTTGGAGGAGTCGGGGGCTGAAACCAGATATATTTCAAAGTATACCATAAAGTGGCGTATCTGGTAATGTAATGATGACATTAATTCTGCCAAAATTGATGACTTTGGACAAGGGCAGTGGCGTAACTAGGCTGGTGCGGCCGGTGAGGGGGGCGCCGGTAACAAATATAATAATAGATATAAACTAAAACGGTAAATACCGTCATGGTTCGCATTGCCCATGCAAATTGACACCCATATTATATGACCCGGCCAATTATAAAAATGGCATCTCATACTAAGTCCCACATGGCATCCCATGTACCACATGGCATCTCACCCCATTTCCCACGTGGCATCCCACCCCATGTCCCACATGGCATCCCACCCCATGTCCGACATGACATCCCATCCCATATCCCACATGGCATTCCACAATATCTTCCACATGGCATTACACACCATGTCCCACATGACATCCCATGTCCCACGTGGCATTCAATCATGTCCCACAGGGTATTCCATCATATGACCCACATGGCATTCCACCCTATGTCCCACATGGATCACATCCTATGCCCCAAATGACATCCCACCTCATGTCCCACATGACATCCCATGCCTTGTCCCACATGGCATTCCACCATATCTCCCACATGGCATTCCACCATACAGTATCTCACATGGCATTCCAGCATATATCCCCTATGGCATCCCATACTATATACCCACATGGATCCCATCCTACATGTATGTCCCACATTTATCCAACCATATGTACCACATGACATCCCTCCTATGTCCCACATGGCATCCCTCCCTGTGTCCCGCATCAGTGGCTTCCCACCTGATGTTCCACATAGCATCCCACCATATGGTATCCCTCCCAATATCCCAATGATATCCTACTTTACGTCCCACATGGCATCACAACCCATGTCCCACATGGCATCACATGTCATGTCCCCATGGCCTCCTACCCTATGTCCCACATAGCCTCCTACCCTATGTCACACATGGCATCCTACCTTATGTCACACATGGCATCCTACCTTGTCACACATGGCATCCCAACCTATGTCACATTCTGTGTTAGTCGTGGCATCCCACCATGACCCACATGGCATCCTACCCCATGTCATCCCACATGGCATCCTACCCCATGGCATCCCACATGGCATCCCACATGGCATCCCACATGGCATTCCACATGGCATCCCACATGGCATCCCACATGGCATTCCACATGGCATCCCACCCTATGTCTCACATGACGTCCCATAGGCTCCATAAGAAGTCTCATCCTAGCTATCACAGTCCCTGATTGAGCATACTATGTATGAAAGTGTCAGTTCATATAATAACTTATATGCAAATGAGTCGTTGAATAAGGAAAAAAGGTGGAGTCAAATAGTTATGCCTGATATAGCCCTTGGTGTATACAACATGGTAAATATTATATCATATGTCTCTCATGGCCCCCATCCATGTCCCACATGGTATCCCTCCTTATGTCCATATGCAATCACATCCTGTCACACTCCCTGACTAAGCATACTAAATGTTAAGGTCTGGTCAGGTCATATACTGTAGCAACTTTATGCAAATGAGCACAATAATAAAGGTGGAGTTTAATAATCATGCCTGATACAACTGTTGGTGCCCAAATATTTTGAAGAATTTTAAAGATTTTAAATCTCAAGTACAAGAGAGACTTAAAGATCTCTAAAGAATATTGGAAAATTATATTATTTTACAGTTATCTTCTAAGAAAATATCAAATGTTTTGTAGACTTTTTTAGGAAACTAGTCTTCAATCCTGTCTTAAGCATCTCTAAAAAACTTTAACATTTTATAAGGAAATTTTAACTTCCATAAGGATATCTGAAGAAACTTTAACTTTTTCTGAGGAAATCTGAAAAAACTTCAACATTTTTGAGGAAATCTCAGGATAAATCTGCGGACGGCCGGACGGCCGGACAGACGGACGGACGTAATCGCCATTACATAGGTTCGCATAATGCTTCGCATGCGAACCAAAAAAATATTTACAAAAACCGTCCGCAGGCCTTGTCAGCTTGTAGTGATATAAAAGGCGCAGACAGTAATCAAACAGGGCCATTTACTCTTTATAACCATTTTCATATATCCATTATGGGCCCTTCGTTTCTATCCCTCTTGCTATAATAACGGCTCCTTCAATTATAAGTTTGGCCTATCAAAACAATATACTGGGCCGTTCCTTTCTGTCCCTTGCTATCATGATGGGGCTCCTTTAGTCACAAGTCGGGCCCACCAAGAAAGATAAATATATTGTGCTAATTTCTGTCGGACCCACTAAAAACTGTATGGGTCCGACAAAAAAAAAAAAAAATATATATATTTATTTATTTCCACTGTATCTTTGACAAAAGACAATTAGTAACATTTGGTACTTTCATAAGATCATCATAATGAATGAGTTAGAACAATAGAACATAATAAACAAGAATGAAGCAACGTGTTGAAATGCCTGCAGTGGAGGAGACCTGAACGAAGGCCACCTTAAACTGATGGAAAAAAGATTAAGGGGAAAATACAATACTTCTATCCAGACTACTGACATACAAACTGTAGTCTTAACGCATGTAAGCATGTAACACCCATACGCCCCTCCTTCCCCTGACGCGATCCCGCCCATATTCCACGTCCCTCCCATACCAGCCTTATCCCTAAGTTCGCCCTCGCCTATACATTGTTTTTCCGCCTTTCTCTGCCCCTCCCCATTTACCGCACTATATAGAAACATTAAAGATATCATAATTGTTTATGTTTTGTTTTTCAACCGATAATCTATCAGGGCTATTTTAAAAAAATTAGGACCAGTGACCTGCTATCTAAATAGCAGGTCCCTATTAGGACCAGGGACCTGCTATTTTGAGGACTACACAGGGAGCGAATGCTTTCATCCAGATTATTCCAAAACCTCGGACCATTAAATTGGACAGTTCGTTGAAACATTGATAACTTTGAAATATTTTTATAGAAGTTTTCTTTACTTTGTGTATTGTGCATATGGATGCCATTTATTATGATGAAAAAAAGGTTGAGAAATTGCTATCATGATGTCCATTCTGGGGCCCGTCATGATAGCAAGCCTCAACCATGGTGGACCTGGAGTACATATGAACTCTCCTTGGGGGCCATTTGATTGGTTATATCAGCCCAGATGCCCCTTGCTATGCCACTGGACAAGGGGCTTAAAGTGAGGGGGCAAAGGGGTCACCAGTCAACATTGGACCAATTTCCCCTGGTTTTCTTGTTGGAGTGCTTAAATACTGATCCCTGGTGTCATGGGTGTAACTAGACTTAGAGCCGCGGGAGGGGAGGGGGGTAAGTTACTGTACGATACATTTACACTTGCTCGGCTTGTCTATAACAGAGATGTGTCTACAATTACATAATATAGAACATACCCTCCTCCCCCTTCCCTACGACACACACACAATCAGTGACATCGCCAGATATTTCTTCTAGGGGTAGAGTACTCTTAAAGTACCAAACGGAGCTTATGCGAAAACAAAATATACCCGCTTAAGGGTTCCTGCAGGCGGTGCCCAGGGGCGAATCTGAGAAATTCTTGTTTTGTTGCTCAAAAATGGCGGAAAAATCGAAAATTTTATTGAGGAAAAGAAGACAATTTTAAATTTAAATTCTTAACTTAGATTTTGTGAGTTCATACGGCCATGCATAAAGATAACAACAAAACTATGATATTTTCCAGACCATTCAAAAAAGTATTTATTTTACAATTTTCCTTCAGAATTGTGCCTTGTTTTTGCCAGACGAAATATTCAAAATTGGAATTGCTCTACAAACTTTTTAGCACACCTCACTCCCTTGAGTTACGCCCCTGCCTTTTGCCTATAGATTTGATGATAATAAGTTGTCGTCCTCGCCCCACCAAAATATTCTGGTTACGTCACTGTCGGGGGTACTTTCGTAGCACTATTTGGTCAGGCCCTAAATATGCCAGGTTTGACTGGCTATTGCTCCGAGGGCCCCTCCCCTCCCTCTACAATAGCATCCCTGGGGCCTCTCCAGCTCTTTGATGGTACCAATCCCCCTAAAGCATCCTAGTTCGACTCTGCTATATGCGCCTTAATTTATACACCGCTATGCGATCACCAATCCCTGATACTTTTTTTATTTATAAAAAGTTTTTCTCCATAGGGGCCTACACGAAAATGAACCTGTTAATTTGATCTTACACACACTTTTGGCTGGTATTTTCGTGTCACTAACTTTCTTATTAAGGTGTTTCAGCTGACGTCATGAGGTCCCGTGACTTTGTTTACATCCACATTTTGTAGGGCGAGAACGATCGTCTGCTGTACACTTATTTAGAATTACAAACGCTTGCATGTTGTTATATACGATAATTTTTGTACGATAATTATGCCGGAATCCTTCTGTGTCGTTGGTTGCACTAGTAGACGTGTGCCGGGGAATAAAAAGACGGTTTCTCGATTTTCATCTGATCCTGATCGACGTTCGAAAAGGTTTCTGCTGTACGACGCAACGTCTTTCAACCTTCGGTATAGGATTTGCAGTGAGCACTTTATGCCAGGTATGTAGCCTTTGTCTGCGTATAACGATCAATCAGATGGCGTTCATGTAAAATTTATTCTTAGTATAACCGGTGAATATATAAAACGTTAGGAAAATATGAAGTTAAATTGCCGCCAGAAACAAAAACAATAAAATTCGCTTAACTGGTAGGTAGCTTAGCACGCAGTATGTTTGTTGTACGTGTAATGTGACTGAGCAGTTAAATTGCCGCCAGAAACAAAAACAATAAAATTCGCTTAACTGGTAGGTAGGTTAGCAGGCAGTATGTTTGTTGTACGTGTGATGTGACTGAGCTGTATGAAGACACGTGAAACGCAACGACGCTTCCCGGCAAAATGGCTTCCAGATGAGTTAGAGTCACGTGATGCAATTCCTTTATTGCATTACGTACCTTGTTACCAGTGATCAGCTAAAAAAATACCTCAAGTTTGAATAAACCACTCACCAACAGCAAAATAAACCAACTTATAAAACCCCAGAAGGTGTCAAAAAGCAACTGCATAACCTAGACCCCAACAAAGCCTCAGGTTCTGACCAAATACCACCATTGTTTCTAAAACACACGCTGATGACCTCTATGAAATTCTTAACTGATCACTTTCAAACGTCTGTCGATAATGGTATTATCCCTAACAAGTAAAAAGAAGCAAACATATGTAGCGTTTTTAAAAAAGGTGATAAACAAAACCCAGCTAATTATAGACCTATTTCCCTCACCTGCGTTTGTAGTAAAATTCTTGAGCATATAATCCACTCACATGCGATGAAATTCCTTGATAAGCATAATATTTTAAGTGATTTACAACATGGCTTCCGTGCAAAAAGATCGACTGAAACATAACTCCTCGTAACAATAAATGATATCTCTAAACAAATTGACCAAAACAGTAATCTCTATGGCTATTCCTGACTTCTCAAAAGCCTTTGATAAAGTCTCACACCAGCGCCTGTTATCCAAACTTTCCGCCTATGGCATTGATGGAAATCTCCTGGCCTGGTGTGCATCATTCGTCAACAACCGCATCCAGCGTGTTGTCTGTGATGATGGAATCTCTGATTCTAAACAGGGTTATCTGGTGTACCACAAGGTACTCTCTTGGGTCCATTACTTTTCCTTTTATATGTGTAAATGACATCCCTGATAATATAAACAGCACAGTTAGACTGTTTGATGATGACTGCCTTGTGTACAGAACAATTGACAACCCCTCTGACCAACAAATCCTCCAAGATGATCTTGAACAACAAAACAAATGGCAAATGAATTTCAACCCCTCTAAATGCTACATTTTGTCAATTTCCTCTAAGAAACAATGGCTATGTGTTGAAATTGATAATAAAAATATAAACATATACATAAGATAACCAAGAAAGCTAACTCTGTACTTGGCCTATTAAAACGTAACCTCTCAAACTGTCCCACCGACGTTAAATCTACTGCTTATAAAGCTTTAGTCAGGCCAGTAGTTGAGTACGCATCTGCAGTCTGGGACCCCCATCACCAGTGCGATGTGGATAAATTTGAATCTATTCAAAGGAGAGCAGCCAGGTTCTGTATGGCAGACTACTCTTATAAATCTAGGTTTAAAAAAATGCTTCATAAATTAGATTGGCCCCTGCTCAAAACAAGAAGAGCAAACACCCGGCTACATATGCTATATAAAATCAATAACAATCTTGTCGCCATCAAGAAAGATGAACTTATTCCCACTGTCAGAACTAATACAAGAAATAATCATGACCTTAATTTCCAGGTTCCCTTTGCTAAAAAGAATATACATAAACACTCTTTCTTCCCTCACACACTAAAGGATTGGAATGCTTTACCGTCAGACATTGTACATGCACCAAGTCTCAACTGTTTCAAAGCTAAACTCACTAACACTTGTACAGTTGTATTGCTAACTAGTTTTTATTTTATTTTTTACTCATACTTTTTACGCTCGGTTGGCGTTCATGTCCTCTTGAAGGATTTGTGCCGACTTAACTGATTCAGAACCGAGCTATCCATGTCTTTGGATATGAGGACAACCCTGGTAGACCACGCCTTCAGAACAATTCAATCATACACATACATACACCACTGTAAAGTATTTCGCGAAGTACCTTACGAAGTATTTTGCGAAGTACCTTGCGAAGTATTTCGCGAAGTACCTTGCGAAGTATTTCGCGGACTACTTTGCGACGAACGTTTGGTGATAGTATTTCGCGCGCGAAGTACCTTGCGAAGTATTTCGCGAACTACCGTACGAAGTTTTTAGCAAACTACTTTGCGACGAACGTTTGGTGATCCTTTTGGCGAGCATGCACGCCAAACATCCAAAGGGACCACCAAGTATGTTCGTCGCAAATTGCGAGATATTGGTTGTAAACACTGTTCTTCTGCGAGCTTAAAAATTGGGAACATATTTCTTGCGAAGATATTGATTTCTTGAACATATATTTTCCGAACATATTTATTTCCGAGCATGCATTTTTCAAGCATATTTGTTTTCCAAACTTTAATTCTGCTGCAATATTTGTTTGCGAATATATGTTTTGCGAACATATTTGGTGGTCCTTTTGGCGTTTCATAGTATAGGACTTAGATAACCTCCGTCAGGCCGTAAATCAGAAATGACAGCAATCAGTGAACGTCAGCCAACAAGAAAAGCCAGATCAGTGGGAAAGTAGAAGGCGTGGAACGGGGGTATATGACGAATAACTAGGATACGCGCACATCTGCAGACTGCACATGGAAACACACCTTTAGATTCTCAATAAGAAAATGATCAGAGCTTCTCACTGCACTTGCTGCAACTATATATAACACTTGTCAAGAGTAGACTAGCGTATAAGAGGGACTCATCAAGTATCGCACAGCAAACATCAAGATAAAAATCAAATAATACCAATGACCCTATACAGCCTCGCTAAAGAAACTCAAAGATTGCAGTTACAAATTATCTACGTTGGTGAGGCCTGCCGATTAACTTTGGGAAGAAAAAGTACAGAATGTGCATTCATTTTCCGATTTTTTTCAACCCGTTTATCTGTTTATACTGTTAGTATAGTGCAGACACTTTCCTTGCTTAGATTTGTTTATCAAAATTTTATTATGGTGCTACCTTTTTAAAAATATTTTATAAAAGGGGGATTGCAACTTATTGTTAGGATTAAAACCTATGCATGGCTGCCGGAGTGTGGGCGTTTTCTATATGGAATTCCAGTGGCATGTACGAATGTCAAGTTGTTGTAAAAATACATTTCTCTCATGGAATCAATTATAACAGCCCAGAATCTCAGGCCCATATAATGAGCTATGTCACGGTCGTCAGGACAATGCAGGTGTGGGAGGGTGGAGGTCTCGGTACTCAGCCAGGCTACCTATTTTCAAAGGGGCTGAGTCACAACAGCACACAGATTGAATATTTTCATTTTTAGTATGGTCATTTTAGAATCAGTTTGTTTGTTTTTGTTTGATGAGGTCTTAACGGCACCACGACAACGAAGGTCAAATTGTGCCTGAGAGGTCAGATCATTTTAGAGGTAGTAAGGAAAGAGACCAGGGGGAGAATGAGAGAAATTCAAGAACAAAAGCCAGAAAGCTGTGATGGAGAGAGGAGGTGCATGGGTAAAAACAAAAACAAGGTAGAGAGGGGGTGGAAGAGGAGAATTAAATATGGTTGTAGAGGGATGCATGCTGAAGGAAGGAGATTATTTTATCTGGGGGATTTTTCTGGAAGAACTCAGCAATTGAGTTGTGGGGAGCGAAGGAAGCTCTGGGAAGGTTGTACAGGGGGCAAGCAAGGAGAACGTGTTGGATTGTGAGGATGCAGTGGCAATTGTTACAGAGGGGTTGGGGGGAACCAATAAGGAGGTGGGAGTGAGTGAGGTGGGTGTGACCAATTCTAAGACGGGTAATATGAACGTTGTCGATACGAGAAAGGTTGTTGATGGTGGATTTGATCGGGATTGTGGGCTGGATGACATGGAGTTTGTTATCAATTTGGAAGTTCCATAAGGTTTGCCAGCGATCACGAACAAGAGAAGAGATAAGCGGTTTGATGTCAGAGAGGGTTTTGGGAAAAGGGGAAGGGAGGAGGTTAAGGGCAAGCTTAGCGGCTGTATCAGCCCTGTCATTGCCAGGGATGCCAACATGGCTGGGTATCCAGAAGAAAAGAACACTTTTCCTGCAGAGGGTGGGAGAAAAGAGTTTCCGAAGGAGGAGGTGGCAGGTGAGGTTATTCCATTTAAGATTGAGTAATGAAGTAAGAACAGCCTTTGAGTCAGAGAAAATGGCAAAGTGGCTAAGAGGAGAGTACTCAATAAAGTTGAGGGCAAGGAGAATGGCCTTAGCCTCGGCTGAAAAGATGGATGAGTAGTCAGGAAGTCTGCTACTGAGGGTGATGTCTTGGATGATGGCAGCAGCAGCTGTTTTGTTGCCTTCCTTGGAGCCATCAGTATAGATGGAGGTGTAATTTGAGAGTTGGTCTTTGATTTGGTTGTGGAGATCGATGAAGAGGTTAGGGTGAGTTTGAGTTTTGTTATAAGTGGAGAGGTCTAGGTGGACAGAAGGGAGGGGGGTGGCCCAAGGAGGCAAAGTGGGCCAGGAGTAGGTGCCGAGAGTGGCGGGGTTGATGCCAAGTTGAAAGAGGTCTGATTTAATGCGTAAGCTGAAGGGAGGCGATAGGGTTTTAGTCCTATCAAAGAGGGAGGAGAAATTGGGGTACCTAATGAGGTTGTAAACAGGGTTCTGGGTGTTGGTGAGGACTCTAAAAGCATAGGAGAGGCTAAGCTTTTTACATCTAAGTAGAAAGGGGGGTTCGTTGGCTTCAACATGAAGGCTAGTGATTGGGGAGGTCCTGTAGGCTCCTAGACAAAGCCTGAGGGCTTCATTTTGGATGGTGTTAATGTGGTTGAGGTATGAGTTGTGAGCGACACAGTAGACAATATTGCCATAGTCAAGCTTGGCACGAATGGTGAGCCTGAAAATTTTGAGGAGAGCATAGCGGTTCGCTCCCCCAAGTGGTGTTGGAGAGCAGTCTGAGGATGTTGAGGGAGCTATTGCATTTTAGTTTCAGGTTGGTGATGTGTGGCTTGTAGGTGAGCTTGGGGTCTAGAGTTAGACCAAGGAACTTTGTGTTTTCAACTTTAGGGATGCGATTCCCTTTGAGCACAAAGTTTGGGTTGGGGTGGAGGTTGTTGAAATACCACGTGTCACATGAGGATTAGCTGAAACATGCAAGAAATAACAGGAAGTCAAAGCATCATTACCAGATAGGAACTTAAAAACCTAAATCATATCGCAACGTACTCTTCTCAACTTAAGTGTGGTCAAACCTAGAATTTGCAACCTAGATTCATAGGAGAGATTCCTTACTTCGGGAATAAATCTGGTGGCTCTTCGCTGAACCTGCTCCAAAATTAACTTATCCTCTTTGGAGAATTTAAAACCGTCATTGTTGCTCCAGACTTGCAGCTGGTTGAGGCTGGTTTGGAGCCTATTTTCAACAATAGGAAAGCTAGGGGAGGAGTAGAAGATAGTGAAGTCATCCACGTAGAGGATACGTTTGATGCTGGGGCCAAGGTTATTCGCGATGTCATTAATGCTCAGGTTGAACAGAGTGGGGGAGAGGATGCTGCCTTGGGGGACGCCCTCTTCTTGGGGTACGGGTTGGAGAGGGTGTGGCCAATACGAACTTGGAACTGCCTGGGTGAGAGAAAGTTTTGAATAAAGATGGGGAGGTGGCCTCTGAGGCCGATGGTGTGAAGTTTCCGGGTAATGCCGTATTTCCAAGTAGTGTCGAAAGCTTTCTCGAGGTCAAAAAATATGGCAATAAGGTGTTCCTTTTTGCAAAGGATTCCCGGATAGCGGTGTCGAGCGTAATTAACTGGTCTAGAATTAGTAAGCTTTTAGGATATGAATCAATGAATTCTCCACATATTTTGAGTGTAACGAAAATATATAAACTACATTACTTTCCTCGCAATGTTCATGCATAGTACCTCACTCAATTCGTTCGTGGCAAGTCAAGTTTTTTTTTAATTTTTTTGCAAATCAGCGTCATGATGGGCAATAACCCGCAAACCGAATACAAACTGAATATTGCACTGGTAAATAAACAGATAAAGTTTCAATCAAACGTTGAAGCTCATAGGGAAATTTCCTTAATCTTTACCAATTTCTTCAATTTCATTCTAAAACTAATAATTTCCCAATTTCACCTCCTGGTAACCGAGAAAATGAAATATGAATTTATTTGTATGAGATTTTGAAAGGTTTAAAAACATTTTCCCTATTGTTGCCTATCCATGCATAATTTTTTGAGGAATGCTAAACTAGGTATGCGTTTTATAGGCCTAACCCAAAATATTGACAAGTTAATGGATGAAATAGAAAAATATCTTTTAGGTCGGAAATCCGCCCCCTCCCCCTCCCAAAAAAAGAATAATAATAATGACAGAAGAATAATTAACCCCATACATCTGTAACATGAAAGAGCCGGGTCCAAACAGAGGTGTTTTGTACGGGATTCTTGGTCATCCCCCTTGTTAAAAAAAAAAAGTTGGAGGAGACCGTGGGCACATTATGCAGTTATGGACTTCCAAAAACTCTTTGCGGGAATAAATGACAACAATTTCGGACTCTAATGCATTACATACCAGGGTGTGCCAACCTTTCGGATTGGTGGGTCACCGAGGGAAATATTTGGACCTTTTAGCATATTTTACATAGTTTACACCCATGTCAATGGTGTATAGCCATGCAGTATTTAGAATTGGAGGGAGAGGTCGCAGAGGGAAATATTTGGACCTTAATAGCGTATTTTATGGACCTCGGTTTTACAATGATTTTACTTTGGGGGTTGTACAACCCTGCACGACCTGGCTACACCTATATGCATGCATTCGTCAGATCTCTCCTAAACGTGTTTCACTTGCTCCACATAATGACAAGCTATTTAACAATACTGATAGCGCGAAGAGCTTCCTTTTCTTGCAAAACATCATGCATGCACTAATAAGAAATACAAGCAGTTCTTTATAATCCTGACTCTTATACAACTTTTATTCAGTTTCGCGATGACTCATGCACCACCGACGGCTTGAAGAAAATCGGTAATTTTACGGTAGAAAATTAATCGCGCTATAAATCAAATTAACTAGACCAAAACATCTCACCTATATAAGAAAATTATGATACCTTTTACAGCATTTTAGCTTTACACGTTTTCCATTTATAAGCTCTTTTTAACAGTTTAACGAGGAGAGATTTTCTTTATCTGTTTATTGCGACCATGAGTTTCGCTTGTTATATTCTGCCTGCGGACTAACTTCATTTGGAACGTTAAAAGGAATTAACTTCATACTCCAATGAATACATGTTTAATTCTGTTTATTTCGATTTAGAATAGTTTTGACTTAAAACTTTGCCTGAAGAAATCCAAACTGGATACACGTTGAAACCACGTCGTCCTATCCTTAAATCCATAAAATGATAAATTACCGTGATGTTTGAAATGAGAAATGGAACTTCGTGTCTTGATGGGAAAGATTAAGTGATTCGCTTATAAGTTCCGTTTTGTTTAAATGTACATATAAGAATGGAGCTATTAACCAGTTAACCGAAATAGCTCCGTGATATAAACTAACAGAAGTTCAAAACGTGAGTCCCCATTTTCCTTTCTTTTTTAATGTAGTGGTCTGAGTCAATTCATGACCACAGAAGTATTTAAGTAGGGCGGACAATCAAGAATCACATTTCAAACACGTGATCTATTTTCCCCCACAGCCATGTTCAGATCTGATATTACTTTTCTTTCTCTCTCTTGACTCAGAAGTAGCTTTTTGACGAACCAAAGGATGATCAAATGCTGAACTTGGGATTCGTTCAACATTTCAGGGGTCAAGTAAGTCCATATCGTATGAACTGATGAAAGAGAACTCAAAACAGACAAAATGGTGAAGGAAGCATTCATGAATCGTATTTCAAGGTCCTTCTATCGTGATAAAAATGTGGCGGCGTATACATTTTATTCGGTTTTTCCACATGTTAGAAAATCGAACATCTCTAGGCCACCGAAATTTAACGCATTACTGCATGCCCCACACGCCATACATACACTTTACGTACGGAGTTTCTTTCGGAAATGGTTAAGTGGACACAGCGTGTACATTATTGAACAAATATTAAATATGGGCGCTGCAAGTAGCAATGTCGTGGCACAATATTGCTATGAGGTGGAGAACAATAATGTGTTAGCTACACGCAACATTTTTCCTTGGTCCCGACGTATTGGAACTAAACGAGATGTAAGGGAGCAGGGGACGTCCTTGCTAGGGCCCAGGGGACTACACTCCTAGAAAAATGTTTGTACTTGGAACCATTTACGGTTTTATAGCTTGTCATGTATTTGGAACCCAATATGGTTCTTCAAGGAACCGTAGACATAGGTTCCCCATCCTCAAACTCCCGCAGCTGAATCCAAGGCTCTCCGTGGAACCTTTTAAGGGTTCTATAGAGGGATTTCATCACGTGACTCAACTGGACTCCATTTTGTAGGGCTTAAGTTTTATATTTTCACCGTTAACGATAATTATGCCGGAATCTTGCTGTGCCGTTGGTTGCACGTGTGCATGCGAAATAAAAAGACGTTTTCTCAATTTCCATGTGATCCGGATCGACGTTCGAAGTGGGTTTCTGCTGTACGACGCAACGTCTTTCAACCTTCTGTTCACACTATGATTTGCAGCGAGCACTTTATACCAAGTATGTAGCTTTGTCTGCGTATAACGAATAATTAGATGGCGTTCTCGTAAAAGTTACTCTTCGTATACCCGGTAAATATATAAAACGTTAGGAAAATATGAAGTAAAATCGCCGCCGCGAACAAAAACAATAAAATTCGCTAAACTGGTACTAGTAGGTAGCTTAGCAGGCAGTATGTTTGTTGTACGTGTGATGTGACTGAGCTGTGTGAAGACGCGTGAAACGCAACGACGCTTTCCGAGAGAAAAAAATGGCTTCCAGATGAGTTAGTCACGTGATGAAATCCCTCTATAGCTTGTCACGTATATGAAAACAGGTTCTTCAAGGAACCGTCTATTTAGGTTCCCCATGAAACCTCAAAACCACAGGAAATACGGTTCTCCGTGGGACCGTTGGAGATTCTTTATGTATGTTCATATTCTTCATATGTGTTTTATATTGAAAATCATTAAGCAAATTCCATCCATCATGTGTTAAGGCGAGGTACTTCTTTTGCTGTGAATTTTCATATGTATGATAGAGAACAAGTGAAGAAACAAATTAGTGAAAACCCATGTTGATATCTTCCAATTACAGATGTAAGTTCAACAACAAATATTTATTTTCTGTAAAGTGTAATTGGTACATATCATAAGCAGATCTGGGCAAAGTATCTGTTCGAGTAAAGTGCCCACACCATAACTGAAAAAAAAATTCCAATAATTTAGAAAGAGATAAGAAATAAGTAAAAATTGTCGTTAATGTAAAATTATGACAATACACTTTACACTGCAAGGCACTGGTGAAATCTTTTAACACATGAAGTGCAATAACTCCTCAACAGAATAAGATATCAACATGGCTTTTCCCAGTGCGTGTTTTTTGAATTATAGTCCTAGGTCACATAAATACAAATTTCACGGAATTATTCCTTTAAATTTAAACCAATACCTGCAACAAGGCTCTTTAAATGTGACGATATCCTTTGAGACTTTGTCTAACCTACTAATGTTGACAGTAGAGTGCGATAGAGTTTACACTGATGTCTCATTGAACGAACGAAACTGTTATAGTTTAATGACTGGACTCCACAGCTGCAGGCCGTGCTACAAAGTCACAACAAAAGAGACAAGGCCGTGCTACAAAGTCACAACAAAAGAGACAAGCACAAATAAACGAGGAATGAGCACTGACATGGTGGGGAAGGGGAAGGTGGGAAGCCTGACAACAGCCAGGGTACACACAAGTGATTGCGTAAACACAAAGGAGTTGTTTCAGAACCAAAAAATGTCCACCGCGCGCGGCCTTAGCTTCTTGTTTGGATGGATATCAGCTCACTTGGTTGAATATTCGAGAACTTTGTGACCTGGGGTCATCAAACCGCATGGTAACCGCAAGCCGCTGGGGTGAAAACAAAGCGATCAGCTGTGTTTGTTTACATGCCATACGTACCGCACACAGTAAACGCATACGGACTTGCCCACGTGTATCTCGTAAAGCTTTGTTTTCACTCCAGAAAATGATGTCATCTCCCGGATGCGACTGGTACCAACCAAGTAAATAACGATTTTGCAGACGTTAGTGGCAATAGGCATTTAACGTTCATTGAATGGTTGATATCCTAATCATCGTAATATTGTTCAATGTACGTGACATTATGTGAAAAAATTGTGTCAGAAACTTGAAATCCAACTTGGGTTTTCTCCAAATTTGTAGATCATAATTTCAGATACTATTCAAAATTTCTATAAGTTATCTATGTTAAGAATGCGTTTGTATTATTTATTTTTATTCCCAACGAAATCAAACATCTATAATCAATACTCGAAACAACATTTATTTGAAAATGCTGCATTTTCATTATCACAAACTAATTACTTATCGAAACAATTGTATAATTGAAATAGTATTTCAACTGATTTCTTCGCTCAAAGTAAGGTCTAAACATTCAAGAACAAATTTGTCAGTTACGTCTGATGCTTTTCTGAAAATTATAGAAAATTGTAAAGAACCCTTTACAAACCTAAGGAACGCAGGTTCCACAATGAACCTTGACCAACCAGAAGAGAACCAGATTCTACCTCTCAAAGAACCTCAAGGTTTTGTAAGGAGCCTTTATAGGGTTCCACTGAGAACCTTGCAAAACTTTTTTTGCTAAGAGTGTATGTCCCGAAGTCCTATGTCAGAAGCAATATTCTTGTTAATGCGACAACAATCAAATGATGCTAAATAAGTGAAATCAGTCACTACTCTAGTCTTTATTTATACTTAAAATAAAATAAATATTATGTATCCAAAATTTCAAGCGCAGTTATCCAAAATGATGTACATACTTATGTTAAAACATAAAAGCGCCTAATCCAGATCAATAATTATAGACTATACAAATGAATAGGCCTATGGATATACAAAAATTAACACCCTTTAAACAGTTAAAAAAGGGCTGCCGTGACATTTTTTTTTTTTTGCATGGATAGTAAATAAGAAAGCAGTGGCGTGTCTTAAGGGGACGGGGTTTCGCCCCCACAAAATCATAGCCCCACCCCTTCCCAGTCAAAAAAAAAAAATCTTCAACTTCTGCGAAATTGTAATAAATTTTAAGGAAATCTTCGTAAATTTTCTTTAATTTCGTGAAATCAAAGAGCTTGAAGCTCTTTAGTGAAATCTTCAATTTCGGAAAATTTTCTTCAATTTCCAGGAAAATTCTTCACTTTCGAGAAATTCTCAGGATGTATTGCGAAAATCGATCAAAATTTCCAACAATTTTACACATTTCCCTTCAATTTTATGTTAATAATTCCACACTTTCATTAAGATAAAGCACATGCAACCGGGAAATAGAACCCGTTCGGGGGCCCTCAGCTCCTACGCCTCTGTCCCCCCTAATCTGAAAACGGCATTCAGATTTTTTTTTTTTTTTTTGGGGGGGGGGGTGGCCCCTCAAAAACAAAAAGCTAGACACGACCCTGAAAGAAAGAGAACAAAGTGTTGTAGGTTTTAACTTATTCATCATAAAAATATAATAAATACAATAAATAAAAACGATCTGCAACTTGGTTCTCCTTAAATAAATTTCACCCACGCCGAATTTGACAGGGTTGCAAGATTACAGTGTGTACGTGATGGATGCTAACAATTTCTTAAGCTAACTTAGCTCTTTAAGTTTCAAAACCTGCATCCGGTGTAGTCAGCATTAGTATAGTCAGTACTATACGCTCTAGCCACTAAGTGGCTGCTATACAAGTACTGCGAGAATTAAGTTTAAGTTAAAGTTTATTGCACTTATATGGCGCATTATCTAAATAGCTTATTCTAATGCGCCTTACAAAAAATGCATATAAAGAAAATAAATACAAATGTGTTGATAAGATAAACATGAAATATAAAGAAAACAAAAAACAAAAAAAGTTATGAAGAGGACTTGAAAGCAAAATTGAATAAGTGAGTCTTAAGCAAGGTGTGGAATTGTTTAAGGGTTTGAGCAGATTTGATTGAAAGAGGTAAGTCATTCCAAAGTTTTTCGCCAAATATTATATGTAAGTTTACTTTTTGGAACATAAAGGATGAGGTGGTTTTGAGAGCGAAGGCGGTAACTTGTTTGTTTATAATGAAACATTTCAGTCAGATATAACGGGGCCATGTTATGAAGGGATTTAAAAATGAGGACTACAATTTTGAATTTTATTTTATATGAGACAGGTAGCCAATGAAGATTTTGTCGTAGATAAAGTGGTGGAGTGAAACAGTTGCTTCTTGTGACGAACCTTGCAGCATAATTCTGAACACGCTGCAACTTTTTCACTGTAACACCTGGCACCCCTGCAAGGATTATTGCAATAATCTATGCAGCTACAAGTGATAATGCAGAGCTTCTGTCCAGAAACTTAATGCACCTTCTGATGTTAAATAAATAATAAAATGCAGTTTTGCATTTGTGATTGACATGGTCAGCCATTGTCATACCTTGATCTAACCAAGCGCCCAGATATTTGACAGTGGTGGATGATTTCACACTGTCGTTACCAATAGCAATACTGCCAATATCTAATTTTGTTAGTTGGTAATTGGATCCAAAAATAATGACTTCACTTTTGAATCGTTCATTTTTAGTTTGCTGTAAATCATCCAATCTTTCACTATCTTCAAACAACCTTCAATTTCAGCTATGACTGAGATCACATTTGATGGATCATTAGCATTGAGCGACATGTATAAGTTGTGGTCATCAGCATAACCATGAATACTGGGAGAACTATTGCCTAGCATGTAGTGCCTCGGGCTACCGAGTGAGGTGTTTATCTTACTACATCCAGTGAGACTAGCCTCGTTCATTTTAAATTTCAAATAATATTAATCTCCTTCTCTATCGCTTTGTGACTCTTCAAGATATATTTTGGTGTAATAAATATTTTCTATTATGTTTCTGAAACAGTAAAAATGTCTAAATAATACCATTCTTTATATCACTTTTTAGACCTGGCTATTAAAATATTGGATTGGCACCGGAAGTTTTCGTCTACATTCCTCAACGTTGCCAATTTACATGACTTTTGCGAATAAAAACAACGTCATAAATTTATATAATTAGTGTTGCTGAAATTGATTGTTGCAAAGTAATCATTAAAATACAACCTTCAATAAATAGCACTAATTTTTGAAACAAAATTCTCTTCATTTAATCATATTTAAAATATAGTTCTCAATTAAAAGATGGCGGATTTTGAGCATGGAGTTTACAATACTAGACCTGTCGCATCATGAGGACCACGACAGAAAAGCATGGACATAAACACATCTCTTAAACGAATATTCCCATGTTTTTTCGTATCCTTTCATACGAAAGAGGAAAACATTAGATATAATTTACTACAAATGTTGATATTTTATTCCTACCAGGAAATTTTCAAATTTTAATAAACGAATAGGAAAAGACATAGTATAGACATCACAATAACACATTCTCCTACAAAGTTGATGTAAAATCTGTCATCCTTTTCTATTAGCAAAAAATGCTATAAAAGTAAATTGATGAAAGTTAGGTATTTATATACATTGCCAGATATACCCTACTTCAATAACTTTTGGAAAATTGTTTCTGATCATTCAGAAACAACCAATCAACGTTCAAAGAAATTCATAAACATTTGCAATGGAATTGCCTTTATGACATCATCAAACACGAATTCATCATACTGTATACAAAAACTCTAAAATGCATTTGGGAAATCTTTAAAAATCTATATTTCCTGAACAGCTGAACGGAATATGATATCAACCTTTTTTTTGTACCAAATTGGCTCTAAAAGTTTGCCCTTTTAAATGAAATTGTACAAAAAACCATGGCAATATTCCTTTAATTATTACCAGCGTTTACCGGTGTAACTAGGCCGGTGCGGCCACACAGAGGCCCGGACTCCAGGCGGTCCGGTGACAAGTACCATACAAAAAAAAACACCCATCAGCCAGCGAAGCCCCTTTTAGTGATATAAAAGGCGCAGACAGTAACCAAACAGGGCCATGTACTCTTTAGGGCCCAATCTCATATCCAGGATGCGCCTTTCCTTTCCCTCCCTCTTGCTATCTGACGGGCCCCTCAATCATAAGTCGGGTCCACCAAAAAGATAAATTGGGCCTTCCTTCTGTATCTTGTCATGATGATGGGCCCTTTAATAATAAGTCGGGCCCACTGAAAACTATAAGAAAGATGGGAACGAAAATATTTGTTTTTGAATAATGTTTTGCATATTGCTTAAAATTCCCTCCCGATACCCATCAAAATAGGAGTCTAAACTTAACTCCCATTCTTAGCCAGGAAAGCATGAAAGTGCAATTTCCGGGCATCTAGGGGCTTTAAATATCACAACTTGCTCATCTCAGCCCCAACCATGGCGGCTGGAGTGAAATGGACTCTCTTTGGGCCCAATTTCAATGGCTGCACAGGTGCTAAGATGCCCCTAATTGCTACTTACACTGATTGTTACATCGAGGAAAGATTCCTTGAAGAACTATAGTGATATCTAGAGGCGACTTTAACTATATTGCTTCCAAATTTGCAATAGACCATCAATACAGCAAATGACATCAATTTGTGACTTATCTTTCGACAGTTTGAGCAGTTGTGTTTCAATCCTCTCTAAAAAGTATTTCGAGGCTTAATATCTGGTTCCATTTAAGTATTTAAAAACTTTATAGGCTCTGCGGCAACAGGTAATCAGCGATGAAGAAATGAAATTTATAACTGGCTAAAATTAAGGAACACATTATAAAGAATTGCTTAAGGATATTGAGTTGTTTTATCTGCTGACGTCACTGTATCGCGATGTTTGCCTGAATTCTAAAATCTTGAAACTTCGATTGACCATAACTCAAAAACTAAGCTTTTTCAAAGATTTAAAGGGCATTTTACTGAAAATGTAATGTTTTTTCACCGACCTTTGAATTCTTTTTGGGATAGCATGATTGCCACATCTGCTTTTCTCGTCTGTTCATCTTGCCCTCTGCTCATTTTGTCATCGGTCCATATCTGCATATTACTCTCCGCTGATCTTTTACAGCTGTCCAATTTTCCCATGTGTCCATCTTGTCCTCTGTCCTTTTCGCCTCGTCCCCTTTCCCCCATATCTATTTTTACTGCACTGCCTGCCTGCCGATGCCTCTAGGCATAAACACAATTTACCAAGTAATTCATGTAGATTGGAAGAAGTCATATATTCTGGATGGGTTGAAACCAAAGTAGACCATGCGCGTGTATCCTTTTCATATGTAAATTTGGGACACGAGCCAACATTCCTTTTATTATTCCCGAAACAATTAAGCAATACATGGATGCGTATAAACCACGTTAGGAACAAAGGTATATTAAAGCAAGGAGCTTCTGTAGAAGCTCCTTGATTAAAGTATATATCATTTTGTTATATCATAAAGAAATCATAATGCATTGGATTTTCTTGGAGGAAGTATCAGACAGCTATACACAATTTGAGAAAAACTCAAAAATTTAAAGTGCTTGATATTTCGTATAATCACAACAAATGGAGGCTCAGCTATTCGTATAAGAAAGTTATTCATAAGGCAATATGTCCGTTGCTTTTGTACTTTTCTTAATATTTCTTCTTCAAAACAGTTTAATAGGTTAAACACAAAAAGCATATATATGGAATGGGTGGGGGAAGTGGCGTATCTATATTAGGTACAAACGCCATTTATAAGCAACGTATACCATGGTTTTAGACAGTTGGGAAATGGGGGAAGGTTATTGACATAATTGAGGCTCGTTAGGGCGTACTTTTCTTGAGTTTTAAGAATATTCGAAACTTTTCGTGCACCGATTTTTAACCGATGTTTCATGGCTATTAATAGTTAGCTAATGTTGCCTGTACCATATCGAAAGTGATTTTCATTTATGATCTCTATCGTGTAAAAATGATAAAAATTGGCTCATAAATGCATATTATATCATTATCATGGCCCCCGACACAGGTTGAAGGAGGGAGGGGGATGGGGGAGGGAGTGGCAATACCGATGTAATTTTTGTTTTTGAATGATAAACACAAATGAGGCCTATTTAAAGAACATTGCTTTGCAAATTATTGAGGGCCATGGCCCCCCGGCCCTCCGGTTTGGGGCCCTGATTCTGTCCTTATTCGCATAACAACGTTGCAGTGCCATTTATACAACCATTATGACCAGTGCAAGATGAACTATGGTAATAACAAAGACAACGTCATTTTGGAACAAAGGAGTCTGATTTTGTAATTACCTCCAGACTTCCATTTCTGCGTGCACATTTTCAGATTAAGAAAATACTGCAGGGTGTGCCCCAAGACGGCAGATTTGATATATAACACTTGCCGCGAAATTAGGGAGCTCGTGCATGGTGCCGGGGTAACGAGCTTCGCGCTCAGCATGGATGAATTAAAGAACTCCTTCGATGAGCATATTGATGATAACACAATTCTAAAAAAGAACATTACAAGTAAAGCTTTCTGAGTTACGGATTTCGTCCACGTATGGTGTGGCCCACGGGTGTATACGTGGTATATTTATTTTCAAATCAAGACTTGCTAAGTACACTGAAGTATGGGCGAACTGCGAAAGAAAAAAAAAAATCTAAAATGTGGTCGAAGGGAATATTAATGTATCATTTATACTCAAAGTGTACCTATGCGGTTGAATAACCACACGTCATAACTGTAGGCCGGTATCGAATTACATATTCAGTAACAGGCGCGTGAAGTGTAGACAGGCATGATCTGAATGGAACCATGTTGCTTTTGAAATTAGGCTGAGACCAAGCACATATTTTCTAAGGCAAACCAAACAATTATTGAAGTTTTATAATTGCTCGATATAGGCCAATGTAAATTTACGACAACTTTAATTAGAGTTTAAGCAAATTAGTTGAACAAAGGCAAATACAACCACGGGCATGATTACGTCAAATGACAAAATGAAAGAATATTAAAACTAAAAAGGGAAATATGCACCGTACTGTAAAAACCAGGCCCTCCAAATATCAGCAGAATATTGTTATTCTACATCAAGTAAGCCTGAAAAATATATCAATCCGAGATGCAAAAATATAAATAATTCCTACATGGTGAAGTAAATTTTCTGATTTTGTTTAAAACGTGCTTAAAATCAATCGCGCGTGCATTATGTTCACTGTTTACTGTAAACGAGTTAACATCCGGTGTGCTTAGAATTATGAAGAAAATGAAAAATTATACTTGAGCGTTATTGTCGTTGATTTCAAGAATTGGAAAAATTCTTATAAATTATATCCTACTGTCTGATTGTAGCCTATAGACTTGGAAAGTGTGATTTAGTCTGAATTGACACGCGAATTAGGTTTTCGGTCACTTAATTCTTGGATTGTATCTTTGCGCTTTTTGTTACACTTAATTAACCAAGTGAAAATACGAATGGCGATCTCGGTCAAGGAGCTCAAAAGCGGTTCAGAATGAGGCACACGGCGAGATGGTCAGATAAGATAATGCTACCATGATACATAGACAGATAGAATAAGCTGGGCTGAAACAGGTCTGAATAAATGAATAACAATCGAGGTGTGGAATGGATTTTAAGATAGCGGAACCTATTTTAAAAGAAGTCGTGAAATTAGGGTAAGACGTAACTGAATTTACGATGTAATCTTATCCTAATTGTAGTTTCATGACATATATACCTTGAAATTTAATAGGATTGACGCTTCCCAGCAAACACAAAACGTTTTTATAACATTTTGTATCATGTTTTAATACTATTAAAATGTGGTATCAGAGATACATTATTATAACATTTCTTATATAATATTATGCAAAAAGAGTTTTTATTATATCATTTTACTGTTTTTACAAAATGTTATGAAACACCACAAAATTATAGTATAAAACATTTTCACACCTTTCAAAAATATTTTCATGATGTTTTTGTAACATCGTGTTTGCTAGGTTGCTACATATATGAACTATATACATTGATCACATTTTATGTAGAGCATATAATGTACATAAAGCTGAAAAAGATTTTTCAAAAAGATTGTTATTCGAACAGATTTTATGTGCGACAATTCTGGAATACCTTTTATAACATCAAAATCAAAATTGTGCGTATAGAAAGTAATTCGAAAATATATTTGGGGGAAAGCGAGTTTGGGCCAAACCATGAATGAATAAATGATTTAGTATGGAAATATTTTCGACCGGTTTCTGTAGAGCACTTCAACAAATATGAACAATATGTTAACTTCATAATGTAGTATATTACTTCATTATATTACTTCATTTGAGCGTTATGTTTTCATCAGTGATATATGGAAAATTAGAAAATTGAATTCTAGGAAAGAAAATCGATTCACTGATAAAGAATCCACCTGCAAGTTGTGGCGGACAACACTTTTTAAAATATGAAGTTGCTATATTAGCCGCATCACAAAAAGAGGCAACGGCGGCGCCACACGGGATTTTGATGCCGAGGGAATGAGAGGAGCCGGCAACAGCGCAGCTTTATCTCATGGGGAAACCGTGTATAGCCTATATTGGACAAAATGTCACCCGCGTACACAATTTATTCCTTGAAAGCAATGCAGGTGTTGATTAAAAAGCTATTTTTAATTGATTTTGATGTCATTTGTTATACTCCAGGGAAGGGAGGGAGGGGGGGGGAGGCACTTCCATATGTGAGGTATATGTACCGCTCGAGCAGGTGCCTTTTTTGCACCATTTTTGTAGTGGAGGTGTCTTTTTTACTATAAAAAAGATATTAAAAAAATTGTACTAAACATTTTTTTGTAGTAAACAAAACATTTTTTTTTTTTGCACCATTTTCGTAGTGCATGTCCCAAAAAATGAGGTTATGTTAATTTTGTACTGCAGGTCCATTTTTACAATATTTACGTTGACTGCTCAAACTGCACACTGGAAGGACTGGAAGGAGGGGGGTATACTAGGCCTATTATTATGACTTTTAAAAGTTTGAAACATTTTGAAATTGTAGCGAAGTATACTACTATAAACTATGATGTATTGCAAGAAATTTCCCCAGTCTTTGAGTCACTCCGCCATCACTCACAGGTGTATGAACTGGGAGCTGGGGGAACGTGCCCCCTCACTTTTCTGAGAGAAAGAAATGACAAAAGGGCCTATTCAAGATAAAAATGAAAAGTGCCCCTCAATTACTGTCAAAGGTGCAAGAGCTGGTAGAATACGCGCACACTTTTCAAACAAATATTACTTTCAAAATGAAATGCCCCTTAATTACTGACCGAAT
>JAIGNY010000850.1:810000-842500 GCA_020152595.1 Chiridota heheva
CAGTTACGGGGCGAAATGAAAGGGGATGGAAAGAAGGAACGTTCTATCCAGATTCCCACGATGGAAAGTGGCTCACTGTATTCAATTCAACCTATGGCTCTCTCTGTCCCTTTTCGCTTTCTGAGTTTAAGAAATTTGTGCATAAAATATATTCTTTTCGGGCGTGTGTACAGAAATATTTTTAAAAGCATTTGTTTATTTATTGTGCCGATGACTTTTTTTTGCTCTGCATATTGACTAATCTTTGTAAAGTGACAACAATTTCAAGAGCTTTGATTTTCCCCTCTAGTCTGCAACATATTTTTGTACTCTCCACATTTGGAAGAAATTAGTGCATTTGGAAGAAATTAGTGTCTCCGTGGTTCACCACGATCTGACGGTGACTAATTCTATGTTAATAATTTTTACGTCATAGACCGAAAGACGCTGTTTTAGAAGTCACACTTCACATTGCAAACCTACTACAAACAGATCCAATAATATAAAAAAAAGAAAAACGTTTAAAGCAAAATACTTAAAGAATTAGTTCAGTGGTCAAACAGGTTTAATTTTTTATGATCAGTGCGTTCTACTTCTAAATCGTTTATTATGGGTTTTTTTTTACTTTGCTGAAATAAGACCTTTGTGTTTAGTGTTAATATTTTCGAAAACCATCATTTTGGAAGTTTAAGAGTAAAATAATGATATCACAAATCATGGTAATGTTGAAGGACTCATGATAAGCAAGGCCTTCAGTAAATGAAAGTTTAGAATCTGTATTCATGTTTAAAACTCTGTCTTATCTGTGCAGAAATTACAGGTGTAGTAAATCTACTATAAAATTAGGTACTTTGAAAAATACCCCCAAAAATAAGGTACTTTTGGTACTACGACATCGCATAAGCCTACACATTTGACTAGCCCACACTAAACGTATGGGTTTTTTTTTTTTTTCATTTTCCGCTCGCGATTATCCGAAATTTCACTGGATATCCTGAAATTTTGAAGACGGGCGGATAGTATATTTAAAATTTGTCACCACGGCCTTTTTATCGTCGCCTTTTTGAGAAAATCAACAAAACAGATTATGAGTAATCTAATCTAATTTAACGAAATACCTCCTCCCCCTCCCCCTCCCTTTCCCTCTTTACAAAAAGTTTTTATATCGAGTGTACATTTGTATAGGTCTGTTGTATGGAACGCCAACTGGGCATTAATTAACAATTAATCGCATCGGGCATTAGTCAGTTAGTCAATCGCATCGGAGTATAGTCGATCGCATTGTTGGGACAAAAATTAAATATTTCCCCCTCACCAATGTGAAATATCCTCCTACTCCGCTGGAAATGACTACCAATCCCCCATCAAATGATTCTTGCTCGACTGTATTCAGTGGCAGAGCCAGCTTAAAAAATTGAGGGTGTCCGAGAAGGTCCTAGACCCCCCTCCCAAAGCAAATTGTTTAAATTTAACCAAGTCTATCTTGAAGGCAATTTTGTATTTTAGAGAAAACCCCCCAAATTATCCCAATTTGTAAAATTTTTGTCGAAAAAGAGTGTGTGTGTGTGTGTGGGAGGGGGATCTTGGCTTGACAATAGAAGGACTGTCAATGAACATTTCAATGAAACAGATATCTATGGGAAGAGCCTTTTCTACTTTTGTGTAACAAAACAAGATTACGGGCTAAGAAGGATTAGTCACCCCATAAAAAGCCTAAACTAACACCACCACCAGCACAAAAAAATATATAAAATCACGAAATACGAAATCACGAAATACACGTAAAATATTTTATTTTGGCAAGTTATTTAATGAATGAATTGCAACAAAACACTTCAATTTGATCAGAAATTAGTACTAACCAATGATTTATACAATTTGGTGATTGTGATTTTTTTTTTGGCACGGGCGTTAGTGTTACGGCTCTGAAATAAATCATAACATAACATAACAATATAACGGGCTACGAAAGGTTACTCATCCCATAAAAAAGCCCTTAAATCAACATCACCACCACCACACAAAAAACGAAGTCAAAGACGCCCAGAGTTAGTAAAGAATTTATCAATGTTGACTTTAAAATTGTGAACAGAATTGGAGCTAACTACCCTCTCAGGCAAACCATTCCACTCATTAACAACCCTTTGCGAAAAACTAAAACGCCGAATATCTATCCGTGAGAAGTCTTTGGTCAACTTCAAACTGTTACTACGTGTCTTTGAGGATTAGCTGAAACATGCAAGAAATAACAGGAAGTCAAAACATCACTACAAGATAGGAACCTAAAAACGTGAATCATATCGCCACGTACTTTTCTCAATTCAAACGTGGTCAAAGAATTCGCAACCTAGATTCATAAGAGAGATTCCTTACTTCGGGAATAAGTCTAATGGCTCTTCGCTGAAACCTGCTCCAAAATGAACTTATCCTTCTCATAAAAGGGACTCCAAGGCTGAATAGCATACCCAAGGTGAGGCCTTGCTAAAGCACACTATTTAGAAGGCTTCAGATTGCTAGTAATGATAACACCTAGATCCCTTTGTTGATCAACACAACCAAGATTTAAAGCATTCATGCAGTAATCAAAAGCCAAATTGCTGTGACCAAAATGAATAACTTTGCATTTATCAACATTGAATGACATCTGCCATGTTTACGACCAAGAAACTAACTTATCCAGATCAGTTTGCAAAAGTGAAGAATCCCTAGCATCATCAACAATCCTGTACAGCTTAGTGTCATCAGCAAATTTACAAAGTCTGGAGCCAAGGGAAACATCAATATCATTAATGAAGATTAAGAAAAGAAGTGGACCCAAAACAGAACCACCACTTGTAACCTTCTTCCATGCAGATACTTCACTACTAACAACAACTCTTTGTGACCTGTCAACTTGCCAAGAATATATCCAACTGGCACCCTTTACCTCCACACCAAGTGCCCTTGTTTTCATCATGAGCCTGCTCAATGAAACCTTATCAAATGCTTTTTGGAAATCTAAAAAGATATAACATAAACCAGAATCAACAGTTTAGTAACATTATCAAGAAATTATTGCGGTTATCATACCTGAAGTCAACGGGTTCAAGTTTAGTAACATCATGGACTTGGTTGTCGATGTTATGTCTGTCCGAAACCTGTCTTCTCCAATAACTATTAACCGAAACACAAGACCTCTTAGGTAAGAACCCATGCTGGGACAAATTCAACAAACCGTTGACCAGTAAATGATCTAGTACAACCAGGGAGCTGTTACTTTGACGGACTCCTTAACAATAAACTCCACTTTATTGAACTTGAACAAAAATGGACTTCTTAACAATGGACTCCATTTTATTAAACTTGAACAAAAAAACATGAGTAGTCTTAATACAAGAGGTAAAATAGAATAGATAATATATACAAATGTTTATAAAACTTTGTTTATAACATTACTTTTATACCACCTGCAAAGAAATCAGCTGATATGTCAGCTGACATGAGATCGTCTACGTTTTAACTGTTAAACAGGATTCAATTGAAAGTAAAACTATTCATATTTTCAGATTTACGCACGTATTTTTTTCAAAATGGTGTACAAGATATGCGCTAGGTGTGATGAAAGGGTGAGTGTAAAGAGAGGACAATTAAAATATTGAAGCTCTAGTTAACTTGTAAAACAATTAGGCTTACATTAACGTTATAATAAATTAGGCCTAGGCCTAAGTGTTAGTAACAACAGTGACACTAACACCAGCTCAGACTACAGAGCAGTATTAGTCGAACTTAAGTAACACTAACAGTAACAGTAGCGTAGTAATGTTAGGCCCAAAAATTCGGCTTTGTGAAATCACAGGTAGTTCCTAGCGTTATGGCAACATATACTCATTACAATGTAATGCGTATATAGGTTGCCATAAAGCTAGCAAGACCTGTGTGTTAAATTAGCTACCTAAAATAAATAAGCGATTTAGCCCACGAAAGGAGGGAGGGATGGAGGGGGGGGGCACAGGTGTTCCTAGCGTTATGGGAAGCTATATACTTATTACATATTTATAACAAGGTAGGTCAGCTCCTACCATGACTTTTAGTCATGACAGTTTAAATGTCTGACAATTTGCTGTAAACCAAAGAAATGTTGCAATGACGTCATGAAGAAGCAGCACTTCAATGACGTCATTGCAACTTTTCTTTGGTTTGCAGTAAATTTGTAGAGCATTTAATTTGTCATGACTTTAATGGTGGTAGAAAATTCATCATTTGTACATCTCATTGGAAAAAATAACAAATACTGTGGCTGATAAATGAAGAAGGGAGTCTCCGGAAAATGTGAGTTGAGTAAAAAATGTTCGCGATTGGTCAAAAGGAATTTTCATTTACAGTTCGAAATTCGCGGTAGGAGGTGACCTACCTTGTTATATATATATATATATATGTAATAAGTTTATAGGCTGCCATAATGCTAGGAACACCTGTGGGAGGGGGTGGGCACTTCCCTATGTGAGGTCTATATATACTGTATATGTATATATGTGTGCCGCCTGAGCAGGTGCCTTTTTTGTAGTGGGCCTTACAGGTGTATTTTTTTTTTAATTACTATAATAAAAATAAAATTAAAAAAAAGCTTTTAATACAAAATATGCTTTTTTTCCAATTATTTTTGTAGTGCAGGTCCCCAAAAATGAGGTTTTACTGTGTTAATTTTGTACTGCTAGTCCATTTTTACTATATTTTTCTTTACTGCAGGTATCAAAATTGACTTCTTTATAATGCAGGTATCAAAATTGTATAATTTCATACCGCAGTTACCACAAAATCTGTCATACTGCGGATACGTTTTTAAGTTGGTTGGCTGCACACCCCTACCACTTTTAGTATGAAGTGCCCCCCTTCCTCCCTCCCCGGGCTCTTTAGCCATAGACTGTGATAAGTTATCTTCACATTTCTCTGAAGCATTGTACCATTTTATTCAACTACTGTACTGTTCTTAGGATAAGGGCCAGACTGCAAAGTAAGCGCAGAAGTCGGTTTATCCATGCCCATTTGTGCGCCTGCACCTGGAATTTGTGAGCCTGCACCAGCAATTTCTGTGCCTGTACCAAAAATTTGCGCACCTGCACCTGGGATTAGCACCTGCAAGGAATCTGAAACACTAAGCCTAATGTGTACCCTTTTCAGCCATATCAAACTGGCTATGATAGTTGCGATATTTTTGGTCTAGATACGTGGTGTTTTTCAAAATAAATGGGTACAAAATGTATTTGTAGTGCACCAGACTTTTGATTTGTGTACCAGAGATTCTAATTTGTGCGTCACAGATTGAAATGTGCACCAGATTGCCTTAATTTTTATACCTTACTCTCGAAAGTAGCTCTTCCCTGCTAGATACATGTACAAAATATGCAGTCTGGGGTAGGGGCAATATTCTGGATCTGAAATTTGTTTTGGGTGGGTGTGGTGCATAATGGAACGTTAGTCCAGATTGGAAAGTTTGTGGTGTGCGGGGAAAAAATTAGAACCTTTAGGCTCTATGTGCCAACACAGTAGGGCAGTTCTAACATCCCCCTGCGCACTTTGCAAACTTTCCAATTTAGACGTTAGTTAATTTGTCACAACCCAATGACACTTTATGTTATCACTGGGACATAAATGACAGGCTGTAAAACAGACATGACAGCAATCAGTGAATGTCAGCCAACAAGAAAAAAACAGATTAGTGGGGATGTAAATTTACCAAAATGTACAACATGCAACATGAACCACCACATCACTGACAGTGAAGATTTAGTGATGACTGCCTTAGATTGATGTTATACCTATATTTAAGGCAGTTGCTAATATACTGTAGATGGTAAAGGGGTATATGACGAATAACTACTGTAGGTGTGGTGATTGAGATTCAGATGGTTGATTTTTTACCTTGATTTACTTTGATGAACTTGAATGTGGCTCTACGAGAAAGGGGGCTTATTGGCCCATAATATCCCACATTCATCTAGCCGTTTCTTCAACATAAGTAGAGACGGCGCCGACACAACGTTTTCTGGGAGCTGATTCCATGTTTTCTAAATTCTCGAGAAAAAAGAAAACTTACGCACATCAAGCCTAACGTTACTTGCACGGATTCTTTTGGAGTGGCCTCTTGTTTGTGACTCGCATATTAAATATAAAAAAATGAAGGATTAATATCTAATTTGTTTTGAAACATATTGTAAACAGTAATTAAGTCTTGTCTGAGGTGCATTTGCTCTAAACTCATTAAATGTAATTTCTGTAGTCTGTTATCATATGTCAGATGCTTTAATTCAGGTACAAGTTTGGTCATTCTCCTTGAACTCCCTCTAAAGTTGAATGTCTTGTTCTTGGTAGGGTCGCCATGCTTGAATACAATAATCAAGGTGTGGCCTTACCAATGATCTATATGGGTTTACAGTCATCTTTTTATCAAAATTGTGGAAATTTTGTTTAATTATCCCTACAACTTTGTTTGCTTTCTTTACCACTTCTGCACATTGCTTATGTTGCTTCAGTGGTGTCGTTACATAGACCTGAGGTCTTTCTTCCTTTTCATTGCTTTTAATTGTTTTATTCTTGGGTTATTGTATGCAAAGTGTCATATTGCACACTTGTCCGAGTTGAAGGATATCTGATAATTTTTATTTCATTGTAGTAATTTATTAACATCACTTTGTAGAATTGACCTATCAATTTTATTTTGGATGGTCTCCAGGGCTGCAAGGGGCATGACCCAGACTCTGCTAATTCAATCAAGGGGGTCGTTGAAGAAGTAAGTATGGCACCTCCACCCACCCCACTCCCCTGTACTCTTTTTGGACAATTAAAGATGCTTTGGAATGTTCGGAAAATACAAAAAGAATGTGAAATTGATACAAATAAGGCAAGATGAAGGACAGATCAAAACAACTTTTTTATTTTTTGTGACATATGTCATAAGGTCACAACTTCTTTCTTTTTTGACCTATTGTGAAGCTTGCTGTCATTGTGACATTGGAAAATAAAAAAGAACCAGAGAAAATATTTGTCACTCTTTTCAATCATCCAATGTGACAAGCATCACAACGATAAACATAAATGAATCTCCAAATTATATTACTGTATTTGATGTAATAACAATTCAGGGTGCTTACGAAAATAGAACTGCACCACTTTCTAGGCCCAAATTTCTTCTTAATGAGTACCCATGCCCAGGTCTGCGTACAGAGTGCTAATCGAACTGCATTATCCATATATGTAAACTGGTTTTATACTAGCCCCACAAAAATGTTGTGAGTGTCAGACACAAAATAAGCAACTTTGTAGAAAACATGAGTAGTATTTCAAGTCTTCAAAGTAATCAAAAAATTATGTTATTAATCACAAATTGTTGGGTGGACGCTTCTTAGAGCAGGGATGCTTAATACATCAAATATGGTAAATAAAAAATTTAGTTTTTGCACTCCTGTATGTACTGTATATCATTAAAAAAAATTATGTCGAAAAATTAAATAGAATATGAAAAAAAAAAAAAATTCAGTCAATTTCTGCAATGGTTTAATACAAGCATTGCAATAATATGAGTACAGAAAGTACGAAAAGTAGCTGTAAATTACCTCCTAAGTATGAAAACAGGAAATAACTATTTTTAAACCCAGATTTTGTAGCTCCCACACATATGGCATTATGACCATTGTGACATTGGAAAGTTGAAAAGAATGGTAATCGATTTAAATAGGGGTTAAAGTGAGTTTGTGGGATGTCACAAAAATTGTACTTCTAGATTTTCTTCTTCTCTTCTTCATATTGCAGAGACATACCTGTACATCATAGCATAAAGCGCTTATAAATTGCTAAGCCCACTCAGTAGAAAAAATGATTTAATTTAGATCATTTATGATGCAAACAGCTCGTAAATAGTTACAGTGCATCATTCCTTTTACTGTAGTTGGTGTGCATTGTGAACACCTATGTTGAAAGGATAATAATTTTTCTCTTCTGTATTTTGAATAGGTGCCAATTGCGACCAAATCTTGCATTTGTGGTCATATATTCTTCGGCAAGAAATTATACAGTCTGAAGCCAGGTATGTTTGATTAATTTATTCACATTTTTAATACACATGTAATTATTTAATGCCAATGATGAGTGTGTGACTTTTCTAAAAGGTTTCTTAAGGAGCACTCAGCCAAGATGTAAGGACGTATCATTTAGTGCTGTCATGACATGTCCATTATCGCGATATCTCTTTTCCCACGACATGAAATATTCCCCTCACGACATATCATGATACCAAAAACTAATACCCATCTAAGAAATTTATGCGCAACTAGGCTAGGCTACTTCCTACTTTACAATTTGAAAATTACGGTATTAAATCTTAAAAGTCAAGTTTAGGCCATTAAAAATGTGCAAAAATAGTGTGAAACATAAAAAAACTACTTAACACTCATGCTCCGTCACACCACACTGGCACGTTCCAATGTAAGTTGGCAAAAAGAACAACAAATTGGCCCAGAACATGCTTCCCAGGCTCTCACTTTGATGATTCATGGTCACGTTAACTGAATTACCAAACACATGCATGGTGAACATAATAGTCATGCGATTATGTTGTCTGCTAGATCTGCAAATAATGTTTTATTGCATTCATCATAAAAGAAGTTAGTGATATCAGCAATTTGTGTCGTGAGTCAGTTTACTTGAAAAGTAAGCGATATACCAATACATCGCAATATTTTTCTCCACGATAATTGATAGGTAATAGAGCCATATCATGACAGCACTAGTATCATTATGGAGTCCACAATATTGCTATACATTTTTCATGCATGTGGTGGTGCTGATAACCTTTGATATAAATGTTCAAATGAACAGTAATAGTTTTCAAATTAATTTAAATTCATTTTGCAAAGAAACAAGTATTACAATTTCAAAATTCCCACGAATTATCAAAAATATATGGAAGTATGAGAGTTCCTTTAACTATTCTTCTTGTTTGATATCAGTAAAAGATCCATGCTCTGCATAGAGGGATTTCATCACGTGACTCAACTCATCTGGAGGCCATTCTGCAGGGCAACGGCATCGTTGCGACATGCTAACATACCAGTGCCAATTCAGCGAATTTTGCTATAAATTGCAATTTTTTTGTTTGCTTCCGATTTTACTTTAGATTTTCCTTAAGTTTTATATAATCACCAGGTATACGAAGAGTAACTTTAACATTAATGCCTGCTGATTGTTCGTTATACTCAGACAAAGCCTACAAGCCATTTTGCAGGGCAATAGTCATTGTGTTTCACGTGTCTTCACACAGTCACATCACACGTATAACAAACATACAACATACTGCATGCCAAGCTACCCACCACTTCAGTGAATTTTATTGATTGTAGTTTTTGTTCACTTCCAATTTTACTTCATATTTTTCTTATGTTTGATCAGGGAGTTGTGATATATTTACCGGGGTATACAAAGATTAACTTTATGTGAACGCCATCTAATTGTTGGCTATGTGCAGACAAAGCCTACATACCTGATATCAGTGTTCACATTAAGGTGTAAAATTGTGGGATTCCCACACATATTATGAAATTCCTGCTGAAATATAATTCCCACAAAAAAAAAAAACATGCCAAAAATACCAAATCAAATGCCAAATTTCCCCCCCCCAAAAGGTCAAATTTGGCATTTCACAACCATAGTTTAAGCATTTTTAGCATTTGGTGATATTTCTTTTATTTCTCCAAAAAAATTCCCCCCCCCCCCCCTCTCCACCCCCTCCCAATTTTTAAAAATTTCACCCAGAAAATTACACAAGGGGGAAAAATACCCTAAAATTTTGAACCTTAGTGTGAACACTGTCTGATATATAATGCTCCCTGCAAATCCTAGTGTGAACAGTAGCTAGGTTGAAAGCCATTGCATCATACAGCAGAAACCCACTTCAAATGTCGATCAGGATCTGATGGAAATCAAGAAAACATCTTTTTATTTCCGGGCACACATCTATTAGTGCAACCAACAGCACAACAAGATTTCGGCATAATTGTCTTACGAAAATAATTTGATATAACAATATGCAAATGTTTGTAAGTCTAATTAAGAGTACCACTGATGACAGTGTTCCTGTCATACAAAATGGCGATGTAAACGAAGTCACGTGACCTCACGACCTCAGGTGAAACACCCTTATATAAAGTTTGGTGTACCAGGGATCAGCAAATCAATCAAAAATCAATTTACCGCTGGGCAGAAACATCTGAGGTTGTGTTGTCCTGAAAGTAAAAACGTTGCCAATGGAAATATTTGGTATACATGTACTATATTTGGTATACATGTACTGTATTTGGTATACATGTACTGTATTTGGTATACATGTGCTGTATTTGGTATACATGTGCTGTATTTGGTATACATGTACTGTATTTGGTATACATGTACTGTATTTGGTATTCATGTACTGTATTTGGTATACATGTACTGTATTTGGTATACATGTACTGTATTTGGTATACATGTACTGTATTTGGTATATATGTACTGTATTTGGTATACATGTACTGTATTTGGTATTTATGTACTGTATTTGGTATACATGTACTGTATCTGGTATACATGTACTGTATTTGGTATACATGTACTGTATTTGGTATGTACATGTACTGTATTTGGTATACATGTACTGTATTTGGTATACATGTACTGTATTTGGTATACATGTACTGTATTTGGTATACATGTGCTGTATTTGGTATACATGTACTGTATTTGGTATACATGTACTGTATTTGGTATACATGTGCTGTATTTGGTATTCATGTACTGTATTTGGTATACATGTACTGTATTTGGTATACATACATACTGTATTTGGTATACATACATACTGTATTTGGTATACATGTGCTGTATTTGGTATACATGTGCTGTATTTGGTATACATGTGCTGTATTTGGTATACATGTGCTGTATTTGGTATACATGTGCTGTATTTGGTATACATGTACTGTATTTGGTATACATGTACTGTATTTGGTATACATACATACTGTATTTGGTATACATGTACTGTATTTGGTATACATGTACTGTACTTGGTATACATGTACTGTATTTGGTATACATGTACTGTATTTGGTATACATGTACTGTATTTGGTATACATGTACTGTATTTGGTATACATGTGCTGTATTTGGTATACATGTACTGTATTTGGTATTCATGTACTGTATTTGGTATACATGTACTGTATTTGGTATACATGTACTGTATTTGGTATACATGTACTGTATTTGGTATATATGTACTGTATTTGGTATACATGTACTGTATTTGGTATTTATGTACTGTATTTGGTATACATGTACTGTATCTGGTATACATGTACTGTATTTGGTATACATGTACTGTATTTGGTATACATGTACTGTATTTGGTATACATGTACTGTATTTGGTACACATGTACTGTATTTGGTATACATACGTACTGTATGTGGTATACATGTGCTGTATTTGGTATACATGTACTGTATTTGGTATACATGTACTGTATTTGGTATACATGTGCTGTATTTGGTATACATGTACTGTATTTGGTATACATGTACTGTATTTGGTATACATACATACTGTATTTGGTATACATACGTACTGTATTTGGTATACATGTACTGTATTTGGTATACATGTGCTGTATTTGGTATACATGTACTGTATTTGGTATACATGTACTGTATTTGGTATACATGTACTGTATTTGGTACACATGTACTGTATTTGGTATACATGTACTGTATGTGGTATACATGTGCTGTATTTGGTATACATGTACTGTATTTGGTATACATGTACTGTATTTGGTATACATGTACTGTATTTGGTTTTCATGTACTGTATGTGGTATACATGTACTGTATTTGGTATACATGTACTGTATTTGGTATACATACATACTGTATTTGGTATACATGTACTGTATTTGGTATACATGTGCTGTATTTGGTATACATGTGCTGTATTTGGTATACATATACTGTATTTGGTATACATGTACTGTATTTGGTATACATGTACTGTATTTGGTATACATGTACTGTATTTGGTATACATGTACTGTATTTGGTATACATGTACTGTATTTGGTATACATGTACTCTATTTGGTATACATGCACTGTATTTGGTATACATGCACTGTATTTGGTATACATGTACTGTATTTGGTATACATGTACTGTATTTAATATACATGTACTGTATTTGGTATACATGTACTGTATTTGGTATACATGCACTGTATTTGGTATACATGTACTGTATTTGGTATACATGTACTGTACATCCAATGCAAATTTTGCTGAGAACCAAGTAGTTCACCCGGACAGGTCAATATAAGTAGATGTTATAGTTGCCTGGATATGATTTTTGGTTGTCCCAGGCAACTGGATGAATGATTTGTCAAATGTTTTGGTGAACCACTATATCCACACATATCCATTACTGTTTTAAATCTGCTTATATAGTCATATGAACAACCAAGTCTGAACATGGAGTTAAAAAAGACTAAAACTGACTTGTTCAGATTTAATCTGAACAATATCCCCTAATCAATGTTACGGTATATTTAAAAGACATACTGTATCCATCATTCTCAATAACTTCAGTGTTAAATTTTTAAGCTGTTTCCTATCTATGGGGCATAAAAATATATATTTTTCTGTTGAAAAATACTGAAATTTTGATCAGCCATAACTTGAGAAATGAATATACCTTTACTATGTACTCACAATTAATTACTGTATTTCATATTGAATAAAACATCAGTTATGTCTTTTGACATTAAGAGGTGCAATAGCTTAGTGCTTAAGGAGTCATGCTCGTATTCAAAAGGTCCAGGTTCGATTTCCATCGTGAGCACTGCATTGTGTCCTTGAGCAAGACATTTGACTCTACTTTCTTCAGTTCACTCAGCTGTAAAATGAGTTCCAGCACTGCTGGGGAGTTAATCTGTGATGGCCTGTCCATGGGGAGTCATGTACTCTCATCCGCTTGGCCATTGAAGCCAGGGGTTAAGCACTGGCTCTATGAGCCTGATGGCTCAGATGGATTTAGCTCAGCTATGTCTTTATGAGAGGATTTTGAAATAATTGAAAGAAATTAATGTGCATTTACTCATTTATACCAATTTTTGGTTTCATGGCAGATAAAGATAACAAAGGTTTAAAGCTAAAAGGAAAATCCATCAAAACAAAAGGTCCAGCTCTTATCAGGAGAAGAACAGAGAGGCTGAGTCGAGGGAAACCCGCTTTTTATAGTGCCAGTGAATTTGAAAATTATCCAGTCAGATTCCGCAGGGTGAGTTAACTACTGTACCAAAGCTTTTAAATGAGTTTTTTTTTTAAGGCATTAATGACATATGGACAGGTAAAGGCAAGAGTTGATGGTGTGTACATTAACAATCAAGAAGTAGAAAGAGTTCATGGTGTGTACATTAGCAATCAGAAGTAGCAAGAGTTCATGGTGTGTACATTAGCAACCAGAAGTAGAAAGAGTTCATGGTGTGTACATTAGCAATCAGAAGTAGAAAGAGTTCATGGTGTGTACATTAGCAATCAGAAGTAGAAAGAGTTCATGGTGTGTACATTAGCAACCAGAAGTAGAAAGAGTTCATGGTGTGTACATTAGCAATCAAGTAGAAAGAGTTCATGGTGTGTACATTAGCAATCAGAAGTAAAAGAGTTCATGGTGCATACATTAGCAATTAGAAGTAGAAAGAGTTCATGGTGTGTACATTAGCAATCAGAAGTAAAAAGAGTTCATGGTGCATACATTAGCAATTAGAAGTAGAAAGAGTTCATGGTGCGTACATTAGCAATCAAGTAGAAAGAGTTCATGGTGTGTACATTTGCAATCAGAAGTAGAAAGAGTTCATGGTGTGTACATTAGCAATCAGAAGTAGAAAGAGTTCATGGTGTGTACATTAGCAATCAGAAGTAGAAAGAGTTCATGGTGTGTACATTTGCAATCAGAAGTAGAAAGAGTTCATGTAGTGCGTACATTGCAATCAAGTAGAAAGAGTTCAAGTGCGTACATTTAGCAATCAGAAGTAGAAAAGAGTTCATGGTGTGTACATTAGCAATCAGAAGTAGAAAGAGTTCATGGTGCGTACATTAGCAATCAGAAGTAGAAAGAGTTCATGGTGCGTACATTAGCAATCAGAAGTAGAAAGTGTTCATGGTGCGTACATTAGCAATCAGAAGTAGAAAGAGTTCATGGTGCGTACATTAGCAATCAGAAGTGGAAAGAGTTCATGGTGTGTACATTTGCAATCAGAAGTAGAAAGAGTTCATGGTGTGTACATTAGCAATCAAGTAGAAAGAGTTCATGGTGTGTACATTAGCAATCAGAAGTAGAAAGAGTTCATGGTGCGTACATTAGCAATCAGAAGTAGAAAGAGTTCATATGCGTACATTAGCAATCAAGTAGAAAGAGTTCATGGTGCGTACATTAGCAATCAGAAGTAGAAAGTGTTCATGGTGCGTACATTAGCAATCAAGTAGAAAGAGTTCATGGTGCGTACATTAGCAATCAGAAGTGGAAAGAGTTCATAGTGTGTACATTTGCAATCAGAAGTAGAAAGAGTTCATGGTGTGTACATTAGCAATCAGAAGTAGGAAGAGTTCATGGTGCATACATTTGCAATCAGAAGTTGAAAGAGTTCATGGTGTGTACATTTGCAATCAGAAGTTGAAAGAGTTCATGGATGCGTACATTTGCAATCAGAAGTAGAAAGAGTTCATAGTGCGTACATTAGCAATCAGAAGTAGAAAGAGTTCATGGTGCGTACATTAGCAATCAAGTAGAAAGAGTTCATGGTGTGTACATTAGCAATCAAGTAGAAAGAGTTCATGGTGTGTACATTTGCAATCAGAAGTAGAAAGAGTTCATGGTGTGTACTTTAGCAATCAAGTAGAAAGAGTTCATGGTGTGTACATTAGCAATCAGAAGTAAGAAGAGTTCATGGTGCATACATTAGCAATCAAGTAGAAAGAGTTCATGGTGCGTACATTAGCAATCAGAAGTAGAAAGAGTTCATGGTGTGTACATTTGCAATCAGAAGTAAAAAGAGTTCATGGTGCATACATTAGCAATTAGAAGTAGAAAGAGTTCATGGTGTGTACATTAGCAATCAAGTAGAAAAGAGTTCATGGTGCATACATTAGCAATCAAGTAGAAAGAGTTCATGGTGCATACATTAGCAATCAGAAGTAGAAAGAGTTCATAGTGTGTACCTTAGCAATCAAGTAGAAAGAGTTCATGGTGTGTACATTAGCAATCAGAAGTAGAAAGAGTTCATCGTGTGTACATTAGCAATCAAGTAGAAAGAGTTCATGGTGTGTACATTAGCAATCAGAAGTGGAAAGAGTTCATAGTGGGTACATTAGCAATCAAGTAGAAAGAGTTCATGGTGTGTACATTAGCAATCAGAAGTAGAAAGAGTTCATAGGTGCGTACATTTGCAATCAGAAGTAGAAAGAGTTCATGGTGTGTACTTTAGCAATCAAGTAGAAAGAGTTCATGGTGTGTACATTAGCAATCAAGTAAGAAGAGTTCATGGTGCATACATTAGCAATCAAGTAGAAAGAGTTCATGGTGCGTACATTAGCAATCAAGTAGAAAGAGTTCATGGTGTGTACATTTGCAATCAGAAGTAAAAAGAGTTCATGGTGCATACATTAGCAATTAGAAGTAGAAAGAGTTCATGGTGTGTACATTAGCAATCAGAAGTAGAAAGAGTTCATGGTGTGTACATTAGCAATCAGAAGTAGAAAGAGTTCATGGTGTGTACATTAGCAATCAGAAGTAGAAAGAGTTCATGGTGCGTACATTTGCAATCAGAAGTAGAAAGAGTTCATGGTGCATACATTAGCAATCAGAAGTAGAAAGTGTTCATGGTGTGTACATTTGCAATCAGAAGTAGAAAGAGTTCATGGTGCATACATTAGCAATCAGAAGTAGAAAGAGTTCATGGTGTGTACATTAGCAATTAGAAGTAGAAAGAGTTCATGGTGTGTACATTTGCAATCAGCAGTAAAAAGAGTTCATGGTGCGTACATTAGCAATCAAGTAAGAAGAGTTCATGGTGCGTACATTAGCAATCAGAAGTAGAAAGAGTTCATGGTGTGTACATTTGCAATCAGAAGTAAAAAGAGTTCATGGTGCATACATTAGCAATTAGAAGTAGAAAGAGTTCATGGTGTGTACATTAGCAATCAGAAGTAGAAAGAGTTCATGGTGTGTACATTAGCAATCAGAAGTAGAAAGAGTTCATGGTGTGTACATTAGCAATCAGAAGTAGAAAGAGTTCATGGTGCGTACATTTGCAATCAGAAGTAGAAAGAGTTGATGGTGCATACATTAGCAATCAGAAGCAGAAAGTGTTCATGGTGTGTACATTTGCAATCAGAAGTAGAAAGAGTTCATGGTGCATACATTAGCAATCAGAAGTAGAAAGAGTTCATGGTGTGTACATTAGCAATTAGAAGTAGAAAGAGTTCATGGTGTGTACATTTGCAATCAGCAGTAAAAAGAGTTCATGGTGTGTACATTAGCAATCAGAAGTAGAAAGAGTTCATGGTGCGTACATTAGCAATCAGAAGTAGAAAGAGTTCATGGTGTGTACATTAGCAATCAGAAGTAGAAAGAGTTCATGGTGTGTACATTAGCAATCAAGTAGAAAGAGTTCATGGTGCGTACATTAGCAATCAGAAGTAGAAAGAGTTCATGGTGTGTACATTAGCAATCAGAAGTAAAAAGAGTTCATGTGCATACATTAGCAATCAGAAGTAGAAAGAGTTCATGGTGCGTACATTAGCAATCAGAAGTAGAAAGAGTTCATGGTGTGTACATTTGCAATCAGAAGTAGAAAGAGTTCATGGTGTGTACATTAGCAATCAGAAGTAGAAAGAGTTCATGGTGTGTACATTAGCAATCAGAAGTAGAAAGAGTTCATGGTGTGTACATTAGCAATCAGAAGTAGAAAGAGTTCATGGTGCGTACATTAGCAATCAAGTAGAAAGAGTTCATGGTGCGTACATTAGCAATCAGAAGTAGAAAGAGTTCATGGTGGGTACATTAGCAATCAGAAGTAGAAAGAGTTCATGGTGCGTACATTAGCAATCAGAAGTAGAAAGAGTTCATGGTGCGTACATTAGCAATCAGAAGTAGAAAGTGTTCATGGTGCGTACATTAGCAATCAGAAGTAGAAAGAGTTCATGGTGCGTACATTAGCAATCAAGTGGAAAGAGTTCATAGTGTGTACATTTGCAATCAGAAGTAGAAAGAGTTCATGGTGTGTACATTAGCAATCAGAAGTAGAAAGAGTTCATGGTGTGTACATTAGCAATCAGAAGTAGAAAGAGTTCATGGTGCGTACATTAGCAATCAAGTAGAAAGAGTTCATGGTGTGTACATTAGCAATCAGAAGTAGAAAGAGTTCATGGTGTGTACATTAGCAATCAGAAGTAGAAAGAGTTCATGGTGCGTACATTAGCAATCAGAAGTAGAAAGAGTTCATGGTGCGTACATTAGCAATCAGAAGTAGAAAGTGTTCATGGTGCGTACATTAGCAATCAGAAGTAGAAAGAGTTCATGGTGCGTACATTAGCAATCAGAAGTGGAAAGAGTTCATAGTGTGTACATTTGCAATCAGAAGTAGAAAGAGTTCATGGTGTGTACATTAGCAATCAGAAGTAGGAAGAGTTCATGGTGCATACATTTGCAATCAGAAGTTGAAAGAGTTCATGGTGTGTACATTTGCAATCAGAAGTTGAAAGAGTTCATAGTGCGTACATTTGCAATCAGAAGTAGAAAGAGTTCATGGTGCGTACATTAGCAATCAGAAGTAGAAAGAGTTCATGGTGCGTACATTAGCAATCAGAAGTAGAAAGAGTTCATGGTGTGTACATTAGCAATCAGAAGTAGAAAGAGTTCATGGTGTGTACATTTGCAATCAGAAGTAGAAAGAGTTCATGGTGTGTACTTTAGCAATCAGAAGTAGAAAGAGTTCATGGTGTGTACATTAGCAATCAGAAGTAAGAAGAGTTCATGGTGCATACATTAGCAATCAGAAGTAGAAAGAGTTCATGGTGCATACATTAGCAATCAGAAGTAGAAAGAGTTCATAGTGTGTACCTTAGCAATCAGAAGTAGAAAGAGTTCATGGTGTGTACATTAGCAATCAAGTAGAAAGAGTTCATCGTGTGTACATTAGCAATCAAGTAGAAAGAGTTCATGGTGTGTACATTAGCAATCAGAAGTGGAAAAGAGTTCATAGTGGGTACATTAGCAATCAGAAGTAGAAAGAGTTCATGGTGTGTACATTAGCAATCAGAAGTAGAAAGAGTTCATGGTGCGTACATTTGCAATCAGAAGTAGAAAGAGTTCATGGTGTGTACTTTAGCAATCAGAAGTAGAAAGAGTTCATGGTGTGTACATTAGCAATCAGAAGTAAGAAGAGTTCATGGTGCATACATTAGCAATCAGAAGTAGAAAGAGTTCATGGTGTGTACATTAGCAATCAGAAGTAGAAAGAGTTCATGGTGTGTACATTAGCAATCAGAAGTAGAAAGAGTTCATGGTGTGTACATTTGCAATCAGAAGTAGAAAGAGTTCATGGTGCATACATTAGCAATCAGAAGTAGAAAGTGTTCATGGTGTGTACATTTGCAATCAGAAGTAGAAAGAGTTCATGGTGCATACATTAGCAATCAGAAGTAGAAAGAGTTCATGGTGTGTACATTAGCAATTAGAAGTAGAAAGAGTTCATGGTGTGTACATTTGCAATCAGCAGTAAAAAGAGTTCATGGTGCGTACATTAGCAATCAGAAGTAAGAAGAGTTCATGGTGCGTACATTAGCAATCAGAAGTAGAAAAGAGTTCATGGTGTGTACATTTGCAATCAGAAGTAAAAAGAGTTCATGGTGCATACATTAGCAATTAGAAGTAGAAAGAGTTCATGGTGTGTACATTAGCAATCAAGTAGAAAGAGTTCATGGTGTGTACATTAGCAATCAGAAGTAGAAGAAAGAGTTCATGGTGTGTACATTAGCAATCAGAAGTAGAAAGAGTTCATGGTGCGTACATTTGCAATCAGAAGTAGAAAGAGTTCATGGTGCATACATTAGCAATCAGAAGTAGAAAGTGTTCATGGTGTGTACATTTGCAATCAAGTAGAAAGAGTTCATGGTGCATACATTAGCAATCAGAAGTAGAAAGAGTTCATGGTGTGTACATTAGCAATTAGAAGTAGAAAGAGTTCATGGTGTGTACATTTGCAATCAGCAGTAAAAAAGAGTTCATGGTGTGTACATTAGCAATCAAGTAGAAAGAGTTCATGGTGCGTACATTAGCAATCAAGTAGAAAGAGTTCATGGTGTGTACATTAGCAATCAAGTGGAAAGAGTTCATAGTGTGTACCTTAGCAATCAGAAGTAGAAAGAGTTCATGGTGCATACATTTGCAATCAGAAGTTGAAAGAGTTCATGGTGTGTACATTTGCAATCAGAAGTTGAAAGAGTTCATGGTGCGTACATTTGCAATCAGAAGTAGAAAGAGTTCATGATGCGTACATTAGCAATCAGAAGTAGAAAGAGTTCATGGTGCGTACATTAGCAATCAGAAGTAGAAAGAGTTCATGGTGTGTACATTAGCAATCAGAAGTAGAAAGAGTTCATGGTGTGTACATTTGCAATCAGAAGTAGAAAGAGTTCATGGTGTGTACTTTAGCAATCAGAAGTAGAAAGAGTTCATGGTGTGTACATTAGCAATCAGAAGTAAGAAGAGTTCATGGTGCATACATTAGCAATCAGAAGTAGAAAGAGTTCATGGTGCGTACATTAGCAATCAGAAGTAGAAAGAGTTCATGGTGTGTACATTTGCAATCAGAAGTAAAAAGAGTTCATGGTGCATACATTAGCAATTAGAAGTAGAAAGAGTTCATGGTGTGTACATTAGCAATCAGAAGTAGAAAGAGTTCATGGTGCATACATTAGCAATCAGAAGTAGAAAGAGTTCATGGTGCATACATTAGCAATCAGAAGTAGAAAGAGTTCATAGTGTGTACCTTAGCAATCAGAAGTAGAAAGAGTTCATGGTGTGTACATTAGCAATCAGAAGTAGAAAGAGTTCATCGTGTGTACATTAGCAATCAGAAGTAGAAAGAGTTCATGGTGTGTACATTAGCAATCAGAAGTGGAAAGAGTTCATAGTGGGTACATTAGCAATCAGAAGTAGAAAGAGTTCATGGTGTGTACATTAGCAATCAAGTAGAAAGAGTTCATGGTGCGTACATTTGCAATCAGAAGTAGAAAGAGTTCATGGTGTGTACTTTAGCAATCAGAAGTAGAAAGAGTTCATGGTGTGTACATTAGCAATCAGAAGTAAGAAGAGTTCATGGTGCATACATTAGCAATCAAGTAGAAAGAGTTCATGGTGCGTACATTAGCAATCAAGTAGAAAGAGTTCATGGTGTGTACATTTGCAATCAGAAGTAAAAAGAGTTCATGGTGCATACATTAGCAATTAGAAGTAGAAAGAGTTCATGGTGTGTACATTAGCAATCAAGTAGAAAGAGTTCATGGTGTGTACATTAGCAATCAAGTAGAAAGAGTTCATGGTGTGTACATTAGCAATCAGAAGTAGAAAGAGTTCATGGTGCGTACATTTGCAATCAGAAGTAGAAAGAGTTCATGGTGCATACATTAGCAATCAGAAGTAGAAAGTGTTCATGGTGTGTACATTTGCAATCAAGTAGAAAGAGTTCATGGTGCATACATTAGCAATCAGAAGTAGAAAGAGTTCATGGTGTGTACATTAGCAATTAGAAGTAGAAAGAGTTCATGGTGTGTACATTTGCAATCAGCAGTAAAAAGAGTTCATGGTGCGTACATTAGCAATCAGAAGTAAGAAGAGTTCATAGTGCGTACATTAGCAATCAAGTAGAAAGAGTTCATGGTGTGTACATTTGCAATCAGAAGTAAAAAGAGTTCATGGTGCATACATTAGCAATTAGAAGTAGAAAGAGTTCATGGTGTGTACATTAGCAATCAAGTAGAAAGAGTTCATGGTGTGTACATTAGCAATCAGAAGTAGAAAGAGTTCATGGTGTGTACATTAGCAATCAAGTAGAAAGAGTTCATGGTGTGTACATTTGCAATCAGAAGTAGAAAGAGTTGATGGTGCATACATTAGCAATCAGAAGCAGAAAGTGTTCATGGTGTGTACATTTGCAATCAAGTAGAAAGAGTTCATGGTGCATACATTAGCAATCAGAAGTAGAAAAGAGTTCATGGTGTGTACATTAGCAATTAGAAGTAGAAAGAGTTCATGGTGTGTACATTTGCAATCAGCAGTAAAAAGAGTTCATGGTGTGTACATTAGCAATCAGAAGTAGAAAGAGTTCATGGTGCGTACATTAGCAATCAGAAGTAGAAAGAGTTCATGGTGTGTACATTAGCAATCAGAAGTGGAAAGAGTTCATAGTGTGTACCTTAGCAATCAGAAGTAGAAAGAGTTCATGGTGTGTACATTAGCAATCAGAAGTAGAAAGAGTTCATGGTGTGTACATTAGCAATCAGAAGTAGAAAGAGTTCATGGTGCGTACATTAGCAATCAGAAGTAGAAAGAGTTCATGGTGTGTACATTAGCAATCAGAAGTAAAAAGAGTTCATGGTGCATACATTAGCAATTAGAAGTAGAAAGAGTTCATGGTGCGTACATTAGCAATCAGAAGTAGAAAGAGTTCATGGTGTGTACATTTGCAATCAGAAGTAGAAAGAGTTCATGGTGTGTACATTAGCAATCAGAAGTAGAAAGAGTTCATGGTGTGTACATTAGCAATCAGAAGTAGAAAGAGTTCATGGTGTGTACATTAGCAATCAGAAGTAGAAAGAGTTCATGGTGCGTACATTAGCAATCAGAAGTAGAAAGAGTTCATGGTGCGTACATTAGCAATCAGAAGTAGAAAGAGTTCATGGTGGGTACATTAGCAATCAGAAGTAGAAAGAGTTCATGGTGCGTACATTAGCAATCAGAAGTAGAAAGAGTTCATGGTGCGTACATTAGCAATCAGAAGTAGAAAGTGTTCATGGTGCGTACATTAGCAATCAGAAGTAGAAAGAGTTCATGGTGCGTACATTAGCAATCAGAAGTGGAAAGAGTTCATAGTGTGTACATTTGCAATCAGAAGTAGAAAGAGTTCATGGTGTGTACATTAGCAATCAGAAGTAGAAAGAGTTCATGGTGTGTACATTAGCAATCAGAAGTAGAAAGAGTTCATGGTGCGTACATTAGCAATCAGAAGTAGAAAGAGTTCATGGTGCGTACATTAGCAATCAGAAGTAGAAAGAGTTCATGGTGTGTACATTAGCAATCAGAAGTAGAAAGAGTTCATGGTGCGTACATTAGCAATCAGAAGTAGAAAGAGTTCATGGTGCGTACATTAGCAATCAGAAGTAGAAAGTGTTCATGGTGCGTACATTAGCAATCAGAAGTAGAAAGAGTTCATGGTGCGTACATTAGCAATCAGAAGTGGAAAGAGTTCATAGTGTGTACATTTGCAATCAGAAGTAGAAAGAGTTCATGGTGTGTACATTAGCAATCAGAAGTAGGAAGAGTTCATGGTGCATACATTTGCAATCAGAAGTTGAAAGAGTTCATGGTGTGTACATTTGCAATCAGAAGTTGAAAGAGTTCATGGTGCGTACATTTGCAATCAGAAGTAGAAAGAGTTCATGGTGCGTACATTAGCAATCAGAAGTAGAAAGAGTTCATGGTGCGTACATTAGCAATCAGAAGTAGAAAGAGTTCATGGTGTGTACATTAGCAATCAGAAGTAGAAAGAGTTCATGGTGTGTACATTTGCAATCAGAAGTAGAAAGAGTTCATGGTGTGTACTTTAGCAATCAGAAGTAGAAAGAGTTCATGGTGTGTACATTAGCAATCAGAAGTAAGAAGAGTTCATGGTGCATACATTAGCAATCAGAAGTAGAAAGAGTTCATGGTGCATACATTAGCAATCAGAAGTAGAAAGAGTTCATAGTGTGTACCTTAGCAATCAGAAGTAGAAAGAGTTCATGGTGTGTACATTAGCAATCAGAAGTAGAAAGAGTTCATCGTGTGTACATTAGCAATCAGAAGTAGAAAGAGTTCATGGTGTGTACATTAGCAATCAGAAGTGGAAAGAGTTCATAGTGGGTACATTAGCAATCAGAAGTAGAAAGAGTTCATGGTGTGTACATTAGCAATCAGAAGTAGAAAGAGTTCATGGTGCGTACATTTGCAATCAGAAGTAGAAAGAGTTCATGGTGTGTACTTTAGCAATCAGAAGTAGAAAGAGTTCATGGTGTGTACATTAGCAATCAGAAGTAAGAAGAGTTCATGGTGCATACATTAGCAATCAGAAGTAGAAAGAGTTCATGGTGTGTACATTAGCAATCAAGTAGAAAGAGTTCATGGTGTGTACATTAGCAATCAAGTAGAAAGAGTTCATGGTGCGTACATTTGCAATCAGAAGTAGAAAGAGTTCATGGTGCATACATTAGCAATCAGAAGTAGAAAGTGTTCATGGTGTGTACATTTGCAATCAGAAGTAGAAAGAGTTCATGGTGCATACATTAGCAATCAGAAGTAGAAAGAGTTCATGGTGTGTACATTAGCAATTAGAAGTAGAAAGAGTTCATGGTGTGTACATTTGCAATCAGCAGTAAAAAGAGTTCATGGTGCGTACATTAGCAATCAGAAGTAAGAAGAGTTCATGGTGCGTACATTAGCAATCAGAAGTAGAAAGAGTTCATGGTGTGTACATTTGCAATCAGAAGTAAAAAGAGTTCATGGTGCATACATTAGCAATTAGAAGTAGAAAGAGTTCATGGTGTGTACATTAGCAATCAGAAGTAGAAAGAGTTCATGGTGTGTACATTAGCAATCAGAAGTAGAAAGAGTTCATGGTGTGTACATTAGCAATCAGAAGTAGAAAGAGTTCATGGTGCGTACATTTGCAATCAGAAGTAGAAAGAGTTCATGGTGCATACATTAGCAATCAGAAGTAGAAAGTGTTCATGGTGTGTACATTTGCAATCAGAAGTAGAAAGAGTTCATGGTGCATACATTAGCAATCAGAAGTAGAAAGAGTTCATGGTGTGTACATTAGCAATTAGAAGTAGAAAGAGTTCATGGTGTGTACATTTGCAATCAGCAGTAAAAAGAGTTCATGGTGTGTACATTAGCAATCAGAAGTAGAAAGAGTTCATGGTGCGTACATTAGCAATCAGAAGTAGAAAGAGTTCATGGTGTGTACATTAGCAATCAGAAGTGGAAAGAGTTCATAGTGTGTACCTTAGCAATCAGAAGTAGAAAGAGTTCATGGTGTGTACATTAGCAATCAGAAGTAGAAAGAGTTCATCGTGTGTACATTAGCAATCAGAAGTAGAAAGAGTTCATGGTGTGTACATTAGCAATCAGAAGTAGAAAGAGTTCATGGTGCGTACATTAGCAATCAGAAGTAGAAAGAGTTCATGGTGCGTACATTAGCAATCAGAAGTAGAAAGAGTTCATGGTGCGTACATTAGCAATCAGAAGTAAAAAGAGTTCATGGTGTGTACATTAGCAATCAGAAGTGGAAAGAGTTCATAGTGTATACATTAGCAATCAGAAGTAGAAAGAGTTCATGGTGCGTACATTAGCAATCAGAAGTAGAAAGAGTTCATGGTGCGTACATTAGCAATCAGAAGTAGAAAGAGTTCATGGTGCGTACATTAGCAATCAGAAGTAGAAAGAGTTCATGGTGTGTACATTAGCAATTAGAAGTAGAAAGAGTTCATAGTGTGTACATTAGCAATCAGAAGTAGAAAGAGTTCATGGTGCGTACATTAGCAATCAGAAGTAGAAAGTGTTCATGGTGTGTACATTAGCAATCAGAAGTAGAAAGAGTTCATGGTGTGTACATTAGCAATTAGAAGTAGAAAAGAGTTCATAGTGTGTACATTAGCAATCAGAAGTAGAAAGAGTTCATGGTGCGTACATTAACAATCAGAAGTAGAAAGAGTTCATGGTGCGTACATTAGCAATCAGAAGTAGAAAGTGTTCATGGTGTGTACATTAGCAATCAGAAGTAGAAAGAGTTCATGGTGTGTACATTAGCAATTAGAAGTAGAAAGAGTTCATAGTGTGTACATTAGCAATCAGAAGTAGAAAGAGTTCATGGTGCGTACATTAGCAATCAGAAGTAGAAAGAGTTCATGGTGCGTACATTAGCAATCAGAAGTAGAAAGAGTTCATGGTGCGTACATTAGCAATCAGAAGTAGAAAGTGTTCATGGTGCGTACATTAGCAATCAGAAGTAGAAAGAGTTCATGGTGTGTACATTAGCAATTAGAAGTAGAAAGAGTTCATAGTGTGTACATTAGCAATCAGAAGTAGAAAGAGTTCATGGTGCGTACATTAGCAATCAGAAGTAGAAAGAGTTCATGGTGCGTACATTCGCAATCAGAAGTAGAAAGAGTTCATGGTGCGTACATTAGCAATCAGAAGTAGAAAGAGTTCATGGTGTGTACATTAGCAATCAGAAGTAGAAAGAGTTCATGGTGCGTACATTAGCAGTCAGAAGTAGAAAGAGTTCATAGTGTGTACATTAGCAATCAGAAGTAGAAAGAGTTCGTAGTGTGTACATTTGCAATCAGAAGTAGAAAGAGTTCATAGTGTGTACATTTGCCAGTTTATTTGTTTGTCCATTATGCAGCAGGATATCTCAAAATTCAGTTTAAGATTTGATTCATGGGTTGATTACCTATGGAACTATGGTGAATTGGTAAGATTTTAAAAGTTGTGTTAATCACATTCCAGTTTAATATCTCAAGTAACTTGTCAATTAAATGTCCCCCCCCCCCTCCCCTTCCCGAAGGCTTAAAAATCAGCCCTCATTCATTTTCTGCCTTCTCTTATTCAAAAGGTTCCCAAAATTTAATCATATGTCCTTGTTACATGGTCAATCAGTTAACAATATTTCATGTACAGCCATAACTTTTGGAGATATCTTTTCAACTCCCAAACTGGTCTGATTCTTCCTAGCAATCCTTCTCCTATCCCAATCCACATCAAAGGTGAACTGATAATCATTTTAATAGTTTTCATATAAATCTTTAAAAATTAGTTGAGATTTCTTGCTATTCAACTTCATTTTTATATTCCTTATGTAAATCTTATGAAAAGTTGTTGAGCTACTTTGCTAAGTAACTTCCTCACCCTTATTCTGATCTGCCAACGACTTTGTTCCGCTCCATTGGGTAATGAGCACAGATCCTGCAAAAGTTTCATTCAAATCCATCTGTAAGTTTTAAAGATATCTCCTTAGTACCTTTTTGTACATTCTTACCCACATTAAACCCTTTCAAAATATATTGTACTTTCTGGGAAAATAGACAGTTTTGAGAAAAAAAATTGTGCAAGAATACCACAAAAACAACAACGACAGATTGTGTAATTTCCAACTGGAAATAACAATTTAGTGACCTCTTTCTTTCATACCATTTATCTCCTTTCCTTTCCATTTTCTTATTTTTTCCCTTTTCTTCTCCCTCCCCTTTTCCTTTCACCCCTCCCTCACCCCCACCTCCTCTTTTTCCAATTATTTTTTGGTTCTGATGCGATAGCTTTTAGAACCTATGTGGTGATGATGGCATGTGTGTGGGTGTATGTGTGTGGGTGTGATGCTAGCTTGTAAACAAGTTATCTCAGGAACAATACACCGGATTTACAGTCTGTAGATGCATCAAATTGTCTATGTTGGTGATATTATGCATATAAATGAGTGGCCAGGGCTTAATGTAAAAATTTTGAAATGTTCAAATTTTAACAACTGCATATCTGTTGTGTTTCATATGTGGGATAATCATGATGTTAGCTGGTGTGTACATGTTTATGATGTAAAAATGTTGAATTTCATTAATACGCATAGTGGGCAGGGCTTAACATGATTTTGCTGAAAAGAGCTTGTAGACACGGTATCTCAAGAACGGTAAGTTGTATTTATGTCATATTTGGTATACAGATAGCCAATGGTCTGTAGATGTGCCCTATTGTTTTTGGTGGTGATGTTATGCATATTAATGAGTATGCAGGGCTTAATGTTGAAATCTTAAAATGTTCATATTTTAACAACCGCAAGTCTCTTTTGTTTCATATTTGGTGTAATTAGGCTGTTAGCTAGTGAGTACATGTTCATGGTACCAAAACATTGAATTTAATTAATATGCATAGAGGGTGGGACTTAATATGATTTTGCTGAAAAGAGCCTGTGAACACAGTATCTCAAGAATGGTAAACTGGATTCATGTCATGTGTGGCACACAGATAGCCCATGGTCCACAGATGTGCCCTATTGTCTTTGGTGGCGATGTCATGCATATTAATAAGTAGGTGGGGCTTAATGTAAAATTGTTAAAATGCTCATAATTCAACAAGCGCATTACTGTTTTGTTTCATATTTGATGTGGTTATGTTGTTAGCTAGTGTGTACATGTTTAGGGTATACAAATGTTGAGTTTTATCAATATACTTAGTGGGCGGGGCTTAACATGATTTTGTTGAAGAGAGCTTGTAAACACAGTATCTCAAGAACGACATGTGGGATTCAGGTCACATGTGGTACACAGATTGCCCATGGACCGCCAATGTGCCCTATTGTTTTTGGTGGCGATGACATGCATATCAATGAGTAGACAGGGCTTAAAGTTAAAATCTTTGAAATAATATTGTTGTAAGGAAGTGTATAGATGTTAATGGGATAAAAATTGTTGAATGTAATTAAATGTGAGATTCCATTCTTGTGAGAGCTGGAGTTATTTGGTTTTCATTATTATTTTGAGCCCATTGGGTAATAACATTTATTATACAATAGTTCATAACCTAAAATCCCTATTGTGCGTGGGAACCGCAAAACCTTTGGTTTTCTGGTTTATTTTTCTTCTTTTTCTTTCTGTGGACTTGATAAAATTTGTGGGACCATTGGTGCCATGGTCTACTATATTTTCACCTCTGTTCACCCCTATCCCACCCTTGTTTTGACACACTTACTCCACAATCTTGTTAATTCCTCTTTGTCCAACAAATTTGATCCTAATTCCTACTCTGACTCCATGCTAACAAAAGACCAAGTAGATAAATGATTCTTTGGAATTTGTCCCTGAAAGAAAATGCAAACAATGAAGTGTTTGGGTTGAATAGAGCTTAGACCATTGTTGCTATGAAATCAATAGAAATGAAAACATTAAAGGGGTGACCTTTGAAGAAGTGTGAATACAGGTAAAGTCAGCATAATTCCTCCAAAGAGTCTTAAGGCCAGTAATATCATCTTGCTTAAAGTCAGGAGGAGAGCTCAAAATTAGGAATGGGATTCTTACTGTAACTAGGACTTACTTCCTGGATAACCACATTGTAAGTTGGCACAGTGTTGGAAGGGACATGTGTTAATAATCTTGTGTATGGTGTATGTTTAGTTCAGTTATTATAAATAAGTCAAAACAGCAGGCATAAAAATGCCACGTACCAAGTCAAAAAGTGTTGAGCAAAGAAGGAGGAAAAATAGAGAGTATAAGAAGGAATTACGAATGCGACGAAGTACACAGGAAACGGAGAACCTATGTAAAATGGCTGGGGAAATCCTCTGTTTGTTGGGGCCCAACACCTATAGTCCATTAAACAAGGTAAGTTGAGATCCTATATAACACTTCAGAGACTCCAATTTGTTGAAAGTGACAAAAAGGGGGGCAGCTTCTTTTGATTTCTCTGCCTCCTTTATACCTTTTTCACTTGTTGAATTTTGATTGGAAGTGGATGAAGACCTCTTTCGAGAAGTGGTCAGAGAATCAGGCAGAATCATGCCTTTGGTACTGCCTTTGGTACTGCCTTTGGTACTGCCATTTAAAGTTCTCTTCAGATGGTCAGTGAGCACTACCCTTGTTTTTTCCAATTGCCAAGTTGGAAGAAGTTGTGATGCACAAGACTAACTTCTGCACTTGATATCAGCATATCATTCTATATGTCTGTGGAAAAATTGCAGGATGAATCTTTTATGACTCAAACCTGAAACCTCCAGCACCTGTCATTTGACTACACTGCATTTTATTGCCAAAAAGGAAGGGAAAATATGATTACATGGACAAGATATCATTCATCCAGTAATAAGTTTCTTTGTAGGATATAAAATGCCTATGTTACCCCTATTTATCTCTTCAAACTTAAAAATCCCATCTGACCTTTATCAAGAATAAAAATGTCACAGACTTCCTTAATTTTAGTATTTAATTGTTGTGTCACTTCTTGTGTCTTATATAAGTTCTATCTTTATGCTTCTCCATAGCTTTCCTCAAGTAGTCCAGAAAAGGGTGGTAAAAGAAAACACAAATCATCTGAAGGGGACAAGGGCACACCCAAGAAGAAACTGGGGCGACCAAAAGGTGCAATATCAAAGAAGAAAGAGGTTCCAGAAGGTAAGTGTTCATTAATCTATAGAAGTACGATGACAGTGAGGAAAATATTATACCTGTAGTCAAACATTTTACATTCATGTGAGTGAGGACAATTATAGAATCATTGTGTTGAGAAAATTATGTTTATTCATGTTCAGTTTTCAGGGGTTAAGCAAGTTAATCTTGTATGAAAAAGGACTTCAACTTTAATAAAAATGGTAAATCAAGCATTCAAAAATATTTTCGGTTTAGGAAATATTGAAGTTAAAAGTTCTGTCTTGCTTATGAAGAAATGACTGAGAACAGACTAGTTGTGACATTACATCCTCAGTCTTTATGTACTCTACATCATATTTTTTCTTGTGATTTTGTGGCTTAAAACTCATTGGGTATGTCAGGGAAGTAGTAAAACAGAATCTAGTAAGGGTAATCATAATTTACCACCTGAAGAAAGTTTAAAATATTTCAACTAGTAAACAAAGTTAGATAGATTTTCTTTAAAATACATAGACAAGTTTGAAGAAACTGTGAATAAGGGTGCCAACCATCCATAGTAGATTAACAGTACTACACCATGCACAGTACTACACCAGGCACAGTACTATACCAGGCACAGTACTATACCAGGCACAGTACTATACCAGGCACAGTACTATACCAGGCACAGTACTACACCAGGCACAGTACTAGACCAGGCACAGTACTATACCAGGCACAGTACTCTACCAGGCACAGCACTAGACCAGGCACAGTGCTATACCATGCACAGTACTACACCATGCACAGTACTACACCATGCACAGTACTACACCATGCACAGTACTATATACCATGTACAGTACTACACCATGCACAGTACTCTACCAGGCACAGTACTATACCAGGCAAAGTACTACACCAGGCACAGTACTATACCGTGCACAGTACTATACCATGTACAGTACTATACCAGGCACAGTACTCTACCAGGCACAGTACTATACCAGGCACAGTACTACACCAGGCACAGTACTACACCAGGCACAGTACGATACCATGCACAGTACTATACCAGGCACAGCACTATACCAGGCACAGTACTATACCAGGCACAGTACTACACCATGCACAGTACTATACCAGGCACAGCACTAGACCAGGCACAGTACTACACCATGCACAGTACTACACCAGGCACAGTACTATACCATGCACAGTACTACACCATGCACAGTACTACACCATGCACAGTACTACACCATGCACAGTACTACACCATGCACAGTGCTACACCAGGCACAGTACTACACCAGGCACAGTACTATACCAGGCACAGCACTAGACCAGGCACAGTGCTATACCAGGCACAGTACTATACCAGGCACAGCACTAGACCAGGCACAGTACTCTACCAGGCACAGCACTAGACCAGGCCCAGTGCTATACCATGCACAGTACTACACCAGGCACAGCACTAGACCAGGCACAGCACTAGACCAGGCACAGTACTACACCAGGCACAGCACTAGACCAGGCACAGTGCTATACCATGCACAGTACTACACCAGGCACAGTACTATACCAGGCACAGCACTATACCAGGCACAGTACTACACCAGGCACAGTACTATACCATGCACAGTACTACACCATGCACAGTACTACACCATGCACAATACTACACCAGGCACAGTACTATACCATGCACAGTACTACACCATGCACAATACTACACCATGCACAGCATTATACCAGGCACAGTACTACACCATGCACAGTACTAGCCCAGTACTATACCAGGCACAGTACTACACCATGCACAGTACTACACCATGCACAGTACTACACCATGTACAGTACTACACCAGGCACAGTACTACACCATGCACAGTACTACACCATGCACAGTACTATAGTGGGCACAGTACTATACCCGGCACAGTACTATACCGGGCACAGTACTATACCGGGACAGTACTATACCGGGCACAGTACTATACCGGGCACAGTACTATACCGGGCACAGTACTATACCGTGCACAGTACTATACCGGGCACAGTGCTATACCGGGCACAGTTCTATACCGGGCACAGTACTATACCGGGCACAGTACTAAGCCGGGCACAGTACTATACCGGGCACAGTACTATACCGGGCACAGTACTATACCGGGCACAGTACTATACCGGGCACAGTGCTATACCGTGCACAGTGCTATACCGGGCACAGTGCTATACCGGGCACAGTGCTATACCGGGCACAGTTCTATACCGGGCACAGTACTATACCGGGCACAGTACTAAGCCGGGCACAGTACTATACCGGGCACAGTACTATACCAGGCACAGCACTATACCAGGCACAGCACTAGACCAGGCACAGCACTAGACCAGGCACAGCACTAGACCAGGCACAGCACTAGTCCAGGCACAGCACTACACCAGGCACAGCACTAGACCAGGCACAGCACTAGACCAGGCACAGCACTAGACCAGGCACAGCACTAGACCAGGCACAGCACTAGACCAGGCACAGTACTCTACCAGGCACAGCACTAGACCAGGCACAGCACTAGACCAGGCACAGCACTAGACCAGGCACAGCACTATACCAGGCACAGCACTAGACCAGGCACAGCACTATACCAGGCACTTTCACATGTATGCAGATAATACAGAACTTTAATGTCTCCTTCATTTTTTCATACTTCATATTTCCTTCATTTATAGATAATTTTCCTTAATTTTGTGAATTTAAGGGAAATTTGTTGATATTTTGGGGTGATTTTTGGGAAATTTCCTTAGTTAATTGTTTTTAGGAAATTTTTGTCAATTTGCAGGAAATATGTTGACAATTTTGTCCAGATTGTGGGTGAATTGTTTGACAATTTTAGAAAATTAATGCTATTTTGGGGAAATTTTCTTCATTTATAAGTAATTTTCTTCATATTTTTGTGAACTTTGGAGAAATTTGTTGACAAATTTGACTAAAATTTCAAATAACTATACCAAATTTTTCTTCAATTTTTTTTTCAATT
>JAIGNY010000850.1:847500-995000 GCA_020152595.1 Chiridota heheva
GCTTCACTCGTTTGTCATAATGAGTCTTTCCCCTTTCTGCATTTTACTGCTTGGTTTCAGTCGCAATCTTGTATGCTTCTTGCATTCGCTCCTTCCACTTTGCGACATATGCTGGTACCCCGTTTCTTGATGAGCTCACCTGGTGAATATGCTGGAATGCCAAATCGATTGGTAGACGGGGTGTTCTCCCAAACACAAGGAAAATGGTGAATATCCCGTAGAATCCTTCCTAGTGCAATTGTAAGCATGGACTACTTTGTTGAGATGATCTTTCCAATGGGATTTCTCTGCATCTGTTAGCGTTCTGAGCATCCCCAACAATGTCCTATTCATTCTCTCAACTTGCCTGTTTCCTTGAGGGTGATACGGTGTGGTCCTGGAAGCGGCGACTCCCGTTAGCCTGTGCAGGTGGTCAAACAGCTTGTTTTGAAACTCCCCACCCTGATCATGGTGTATACGTTTTGGAAAACCAAATCTGAGAACAAAGTCATTGAATAGTCTATCTGCTGTTGTCTTCCCTGATTTGTCTTTAGTGGGATATGCTCGAGTGAAACCAGTGAAATTGTCGGTCACCACCAGGATGTATTCCTAACTGCCTGAGCTTCGTTCTAGATGCATGAAATCAATGGATACCAGTTCGAATGGTTGAGTAGTGATGATCGGACACAATGGGGCACGGGTTGGTCGGGCGGGTCGTTTTCTCATGAGGCAAGTGCATTCGTTGTCGATGTAATGCTGAATATGATATTGCATCCAAAGCCAGAAGAATCTGTCTCTTGTCAGATCTACAACTCTTTCAGAACCCAAATGTCCCATCTGTTCGTGCAATTCCCGGTAGACTAATTTGTGGTACTGTTTTGGTAATACCAGCTGACTACGGGTTTTTGTCTTCCGTAACAGTACCCCGTCTTGATTTACTTGCAATTTATTCCAATCACGCAATAGGATCTTTGTATCTTTGGAAAGGGTACGGCTTTCTTCTTTGCTGAGTCTCTGGTTCTTTTGTTTAGACTGCAGCATTGGCGCTATAGTGGGGTCTTTCATTTGTGCCAACCTGATGTCATCAAGTGGGATGGCTTGTAGTGACCCATTCCCTCGGTCAACATCCTCATCTGGATGCTCAGTCACATTTATTGCTCCTACCCAAGTTACTTCTCCTGCCCTGCATGATTCAAGTCCCTGGACAACAGCTGACATTGCACCTGGTGAAACACTTTCAGTACAGAGGTTCATGTAATCCTGCATCTCTAAGGGTAATCTGGAGAGTGAGTCCGCATCACCATTTGCTTTCCCGGGACGGTACTTGATACAGAAACGATAATCTGACAATTCTGCTACCCATCGATGGCCCGTTGCATTTAACTTCGCCGTTGTCATCATGTATGTGAGAGGATTATTGTCGGTGTATACAGTAAAGTGTGGCGCATAGTACAAGTAGTCATGAAACTTCTCCGTTACAGCCCACTTCAATGCCAGAAACTCCAATTTTCCAGAATGTAAATGGTAGTTCTTCTCTGCTGGTGAGAGGGTTCTGGATCCATATGCAATCACACGCATCTTGCCCTTTTGACGCTGGTAGAGGACTGCACCTAGTCCGTCGGCGGAAGCATCTGTGTGCACAATATACCCATCTGTAAAGTCTGGATATGCCATGATTGGTGGATTGGCAATCTGGTCGATCAGTTTGTTGACAATAATTTGGTGTTCTTTATTCCATTGAATCAGGTGGCTTGAAGGTAGTTGACTCCGGTTCGTGTTCTTTCTAATGTTGCTAGGGGTATTCTTACTCTGCCCTAAGGATAGCAAAGCATAAAGAGATTTCGCTAACCTGGAAAAGTTTGGTATGTCCCTTCGGTAGTAGCCCAATAGTCCCAAAAGTTTTCTCAGTTCTCCTACGTTTGTTGATTTCTTTTCTTTGAGGGAAATAACTGCTTCAACGCCCTTCGAGTCCAAGTGGTGCCCATTTTCAGTCACAATTCTTCCCAAATACCTGACTTCTTTCTGGAAGAGGGAGCAGTTCTCTGGCTTCAACTTGACACCACTGCCCTTTAATCGCTGAAGGACTTGTTTCAGAGCTTCCACATGGTCCTCAAAGGATTTCGCAAAAACCAGTACATCGTCAAGGTACACCACACAGAGATCAGTAGTCAGTCCTTCGAGGCAAACCTCCATACATCTCTGGAAAACGGCTGGTGCATTTGTCAACCCGAACGGGATGGGTGTCCATTCATAAAGCCCCTAGGGTGTGACAAAGGCGGTCATTGGTCTGCTTTCTTCAATTAGGAAACCTTGGTGGTATGCTTTTCCTTGATCCAAGGTGCTGAACCATCTCATTCCCCCCAGTGTGTCTAATACGTCACGGATCTTTGGGATTGGCTGTCTGTCTGGTATTGTTTTCTGGTTAAGTTGCCAATAATCAATGCACAGTCTCAGTGTACCATCTTTTTTTCGCACACAGACGATTGGAGATGAATAAGATGAACTAGAATGAGCTATCCATCCTTTATTAATCAAATCCAGCAAATAGTCTCTGACTTCTTGGTACAAAGGTTTTGGGATGGAAATATAGCTCTTCTTTACAGGTTTTTTATCCGCTAGGTGTATCTTCATTTGCAATTGGTCAATGCAACCTATGTCGTGTTCATCTTTCGAGAATGCATCGCACTGATCTTTCAGCATATTCTTCACAATCCTTTGTTGGTAATCATCGAGATGACTTATGTCGACCGAGGGTAACCAGTTATCTCGACTTTGATGGGCATTTTTACTTTCTGAACACTCACCACTAGATTGGATAGTCTTTACTGTTGAAATATGTTCCCTTTCTTCTGCACTACCTCTTTTCTCGTTGTGATTGATGGTTGGTAGGACTGACGAAACAGATTCCAATCTTCCCACTACCAATCTGTTTGGGAGTTTAATATCGTGTTTGCCATGGTTGTGTACTGAAATATTGATTCGACAGGAGGATCCGCGAGGAACTTTGACAAGGCACGGGTCAACATACAAGTCTTCGAACCAACCATTGAGAACATCTGGTTCAAAGATAGCGATATTATTTTCCTTCACTTCCCTCAGATGCACTCTACATGATATCTTTGTATCGCTACCGGCAGGAATAATCACATCTCTCTTACCCAGTTGAACTTCACAGCAAAAACCCACATCTGAGTAACTGATAGCATTAAGAAGAGCTTTCCCATTGACTCCCTGAAATGCTTGTTCTAGCCGTGTATGGGTGGCAGACTGGTTCTTGTCGACGTCACCCACTACCTCTTGAATAACATTATATCCGACTATGGGTAGTTCAAGGTCCTCATCCGTAACAAGAAATGGTACTTTCACTTTCCGTGTGTGCCTTTCTCATTCGGTGGGGAAAAACTCAACTGAATCCATCCTTGATAGGGCATTTCCACCCCATTAGCCATCTTTAGTGCCAATCCTCCAGGCAAAAGTTCTTTAACAGACTTCATCTTTAGTGCTGGATAATTCTTGCATATCCAGGACTTTGACACAATCGATACCTGAACTCCTGTGTCCCACAATACAACTGTTGGATTTCCATTTATGCAACAATGAATCGTACATTTCTCTCCAACTAACTTTGCAAGTTGACTGTGTTTCTTTGTCTTTAAGCCATTGCTTGCAGCCATTTGAAGATTTTGTCTGGGGGCTGTCTTTTTTATCTGGGACTTTCTTAACATGCTTGCGGTCTCTCCACGTCCCTCTGGCAGGACCGCATACCGTTTCCCGACCCTCTCACATTGCTGCAGCCTATAGCCCGGTGTCCCAACTCACCACATTTGAAGCAGTGTCGACATGCTGCTCCTTCTCCCTTTTCTCTGCATTGCACACAACCTTGGAGGGGGCGGTTTTCACGATTTCCTCTGCTCTGATATCTGTCTGAATTTGTCAAGGTCTCTTGGATGGCTGCCATTTGAGCTTTCACTTCTCTCATGTCAGCAAATAGAATACTTTCTTTCTTTTCTGGTTTTGGTTTGACCTCTTCCTTCACCTCTGTCTCTTCTTTCACTTCTGTCTGTATTTGGTTTACTTTCACATTTCTGCCCTTCGCACCCAACTTATTCTGCCTTCCCTTTTCATGGACTGCAACAGCATTTACAGACTCGAGAAGAATTTCATCTTTAACCTGTCCTTGTAATACTGTCCTCAACTCAAATTAAATGGAATCACTTAGAAAGTCAGTCCTAAGGGAGTGCAAAAACACATTTTGGACCAGGACTGGATCGTAACATACCCCCGAGCCTGCCTCCTGTGATGCAAACAGAACCTTCTGTTTTATGTCCAAGGCCCTCATGATAAATTCCTGTGGGGTTTCCCTGGGTTCTTGTACTAATCTGGACAGTTCATGATATAGTTCCGTTGCACCCCTTTCCTGGAAGTGGGACCTAATTATTTGCCTCAAAACCGGCAGAGTTATACCTCGTCTTCCTTCTAGGTAGCTCCTCAACCGCAGACCTGGGGTCACGGTTCTCACGACAGCTTCCACAATTTCGTCATCTCTGTACCCTTTCTCTTTTCCAGTTTCAATTTGATGGATAAGACTGGAATACGAGAGACATCCCTTTTGGTGTTGCTCACCAATACTTCAGCTTATCCGAAATTCACGGCGAAGGGTACCCAGATGAGGCGAATTCTCGGGGTGTACTATCTGGGTAACAGACTTGGTGTTAATGAGGGCGTTTAAATTTTCCTCTATAATTCTCATTTGATCTGTTAGATTTCTAATTGTCTGTCCCCTTAAATCTGATGTCATTTCAATGGGATTCTCTTTCTTATTCTGTTCATCGTCTGAAAGTATTATTTCCGACTTTGGACTTAATGTCTCTTTCACAATTCCCAAAATTTCAGTTCCCTTTTCAGGATCATCTTCTGGTTCTTCAAGTTTTGCACTTACTTCTTTGATCAGTCCCCGCTTTGTTTTTCCTGATAAGTCTTCTTCATTTACCTCTACAATCCACCCTATCTCCTTCAGCTTCTCCTCGTTTTGGGCATATAGCATACCCTGCACGTCAGTTAGGATTACCTCGATTCGGCCAGTGGCCATTCTGGCGTTGTTTGATCGGCTTTGTTGATTGCTTTGTCAAACCTAGCTCTGCTACCAATTTTGTTGCCCACTAGTCAAGGTATCCGGCTGAGGGAGCTGTCAGGATAGAGGAGAGAGGACACACGGAGTAAATATAAAGCTGGCACAGTTTATTCAGTCAGAATATTTGTGCTGTTTTCTGTCTGGTATCGATGGTAGTCTTGAGTGGAACCTTCTATTTAGTGGAGAGGGTGTTGAAAATATATACATGAATCCTCTATATTTATCATATATATATATATATATATATATATATATATATATATATATATATATATATATATATATATATATATATATATATATATATATATATATATATATATATATATATATACATATATATATATACACATCTACATATACACATATATATATACATATACACACATATATATATATACATAAATATTTATATATATATATATATATACACATCTACATATACACATATATATATACATATACACACATATATATATATACATAAATATTTATATATATATATACCTATATATATATACATATACCTATATATATATATATATATATATATATATATATATATATATATATATATATATACATATATATATATACATATATATACATATATATATGTATATATATATATATATATATATATATATATATATATATATATATATATATATATATATATATATATATATATATATATATATATATCTATATCTATATATATATATATATATATATATATATATATATATATATATATATATATATGTATATATGATAGATATTAGCTCAACATTTTAGGGGTCTGGAATCACCCGAGGGCATGGAGGATATGATCACTATCCTGTTGATAAATTACTATTATTTGTGTTGCTTGTTTTGTATAGTTGAATGTATTTAGTTGCGTGGTCAGACTTGTTCATTGGTGATATAGGAGTAAACAACACAAACAGAACTGTGAAGAATATACTTCATACCTTGTTCTGTTCTGGAGGTACAAAGTTGTAAAGATGTCACAAGTTTGTGTGAAAATGACTGGTGTAGAAAATCTACTGATGAAGAGTGACATCACATGCTCACTTTCTTCAAAATTATTAATGTGCAATAATGAATATTGGTATCAATGTCATATTTTTTTTTAAATGAAAATATTTTCTCAATTATGAAATTAGTTATTGCAGTGGACACCATTTTACTCCTTTTCTAAAATTACCATCGGAGGAAGTTGAGGGAGCTGTTGCATTTTAGTTTCAGGTTGGTGATGTGTTGCTTGTAGGTAAGCTTGGGGTCTAGAGTTAGACCCAGGAACTTTATGTGTTCAACTTTAGGGATGCGATTGCCATTGAGCACCAAGTTCGGGTTGGGGTGGAGGTTGTTGAAATGACAAAAGTCTTGTCTTTGGAGAATTTAAAACCATTTTTGTTGCTCCAGTCTTGCAGCTGGTTGAGGCTGATTTGGAGCCTACTTTCAACAATAGGAAAGCTAGGGGAGGAGTAGAAGATGGTGAAGTCATCCACATATAAGGTACGTTTGATGTTGGGGCCAAGGTTATCCGCAATGTCATTAATGCTTAGGTTGAAGAGAGTGGGAGAGAGGATGCTGCTTTGGGGGACGCCCTCTTCTTGGGGGTACGGGTTGAAGAGGGTGTGGCCAATACGAACTTGGAACTGCCTGGGTGAGAGGAAGTTTGGAATAAAGATGGAGAGATGGCCTCCGAGGCCGATGGTGTGATGTTTGCGGGTAATGCCGTATTTCCAAGTAGTGTCGAAAGCTTTCTCAAGGTCAAAAATATGGCAATGAGGTGTTCCTTTTTTGCAAAGGATTTCCGGATAGCGGTGTCGAGCGTAATTAACTGGTCTAGGGTATTGCGACATTTTCGGAAGCCGCTTTGGTGAGGGGAGAGGATTCTGTTGGTCTCAAGGAACCAGTTTAGTCTCTGATCAATGATCCTTTCCATAATTTTACAGAAACAGCAGGTGAGGGCGATGGGGCGGTAGCTGGAGGGGTCGGTAGCTGGAGGGGTCGGTACCGTCCTTCCCCGGTTTAAGGACGGGGATGACAATAGCTGTCCTCCAGATAGGGGGAAAGGAGTGTGAGGACCAAATGTTGTTGAAGATGGTGAGTAGGGTAGTGGTGGCCTTGATGGGGGGGGGGGTGTTTCAGGAACTGGTAGGGGATGTTATCTAGGCCCTTGGAGTTGCAGTCAGTGTCGTGGATGGCTGGGTTTAATTCAGAAAGGGTGAGAGGGGTGTTGTAGCTTTCGGAGTTGTCGGAAGGAAAAGTGATACTTCGGGCGTCATTGCAAGCTTTTTTGGTTTTAAAGGCTTTGGAGTAATTGGGCGAGGACGAGATGTTGCTGAAAGCGGCAGTGAGGTGGTTAATGTCCTTTTTCGCGGTGAGAAGGTCACTATTCTAAGAGAGATGGGAGATTTGCCCACTCTGCCGTGGAAGCTGTTAACCATTCTCCAAATCTTCTTAGTGGGGGTGTTGGTGGTGAGAGAAGAGATGAAGTTGTTGCAAGTGTTGGTTTTACTGTCCTTAATAGTGCGTCTGGCCTTTGCACGGTTGATGCAAAAGAGGTTGAGCTTATGGGTGGTTGGGTTAGTTCTGAAGTTCCTGAGGGCTCTTTTCCTGTTCTTGATGGCGGTTTTGCAGTCATCAGAGAACCAGGGGTTGGGGGGATGATTTGGAGGTTTTAGGAATTGAGCAGGTATATCTCCCTAATAGAATAAGATATTTGAACATTTTCTCCACCTCTTTGTTGTTGTTTCGTGTTCTCTTTTGTGCAATCTGTAGATGCCTGCCCATTTAATTTAAAGGATCAGTTCAGGGGTTAAGCAAGTGTATCTTATATGAAAGAGGACTTCAAAAGAATTAAAATAGTAAAGAAAGCATTCTAAAATTGTATTCTGTTAAGGAGATATCTACATGTAAGTTTAAAGTTTGGTATCATGTGTGTAGAAACGACTGAAATCAAGACTAGTTGTGATGTCATAGCCTCAGATTCCTCAAAGTCTTTATGTAGTCTCATATATTTTGTCCTGCAATTTTGTGGCTTTAAAACCATGGGATATGTCAAAAAAAATAGTAAAACTGAATCTAGAAAGAATATTTATAATATGCCACCTGAAGAAAGTTTGGGGAAAATAATTTAAATAGTGAAAAATCTAAATAAACTTTCTTTAAAATATATTTACAATTGTTAAGAATGTGAGGATGAAGAAGCCAACTTTCCATACTAGACTTCCTTACACCAGTCATTCCTACATTAAGGTTGTTGAATGCTTTCTGCACCATTTTGTTTCAATTGAAGTCCTCTTTCGTATAAGATGGACATAATCAACTGAAAATGACAGATATGGCTGAACAAATGAAATGATTAGGTTTTTGTCATTTTTGAAAACTTTTATTGATAAATAAATGCTGTTGACAACATTGCCGTTTTGGTGTATGGTTTAACAGATGTTTGTGAAGGAAATTCAACAGGACCTGTATGATGAAATAGAGTGGAAATGAATGAAAAGAGATTTACAGTATGTAATAAAGAAGAAATATTTTAAATGAACTATAAGTAGTAGGACTGAAGCTTCTTTTCGTAGTTGCTTTGTTTTAAGAAGAAAAGGCGGCATGTTATTTGTATAAAGACAAATTTTGAAAATGTGGTCAGTCAATACTATACCTTGGAATTTAGAAACAAGATTTAATCAAAATTATCAGGATTTACTGTCATTTGTGTTTTGGAACTAGCACTGCTATAGATGCAAATTAATGTTTGATTGATTAACTAAATAATAATACTATTGCCTAAATGTTTGACAAGTTGAGTGGTACACTTTGGGCTCAATCTTTAAATCAATTTATATTTTCCCAGTCAAAGGTATTTTAAGAGTTTTGGAGTCCAGAACATACATCACAAATTATTTTTACGTGAGAAAAGATTAATTCCATGTAAAAGTCGATGGACACAAAAGCAATTTCTGTATTGAACAAGTAGGTGAGTTATAGAATTTTGAAAATAACACTTAGTTTTCCAGTTATACTAAATTTTTGATGTATGACTGAGAAGTCACTGAAAAACATTACTGCTAGAATTTGATTGGGGTGTGATAAAGACCTCAAAACATTTGGCCAGAATTTGCTGCGCCCTTGAATAGAATTATTGCCAGTAAAAACAAAGCATTTCATACAAAAATATGAAGTTTATTCCTGTAATTAATCACAAATTAGCATAAAAATTTGCATAGCATACTAATGTGCTATAATTCAAAATAACGCATTCAACGTAATAATAGAATTACTTTTTAGACCCAAAGTTTCTTCCTAATAAGCACCAATGCTCTGGGCTGCGTACAGTGTGTTACTCGGACTGGATTGCGTGAACTGGTTCTATTCCTACAATCACAACGTGAGTGTCAGACGCAAAATAAGCAAATAATGTAACAAAACTTATTTAAGTCTTCTAATTATTCAAATAAATTATGTTATCAGTCAAAAAATGTTGGATGGGTGCTTATTAGAGCAGGGATGCTTAATACGTTGAATACGGTACTGTGAAATGGCCTATATACTTTGATGATTCCAGATATTATGCAGCTCATATTGTTTCTACATTTACATAGACCTTTCAGAAAATACTCAATTTTTGAGCAAAAGATTGAAGTTTCTTGCAGTCTTTTATTGGATCTATGATTTTTTTTGTCAGAAAAAGAAACCAAATTTGGAAGAACTTTCTGGGAGATCCCTTGCCCAGCAATTTCTGAAAGAAAGGATGTTGGTTTTGATGGAATAATAGGGGTGGGCAGGAGAAAGGTTGTTTGGTAGGGATCTTGTTGAGATGTGAGGAATTCTAGATTCCAAGGAATTCTTCCTCGTGATGCAGTGCCAACATGCTTGCTGATTCCCATGCACATACATTTCCGTAGATACACTAAATGGCTAATCATAGTCTGAATCATAGACTTTTGCAGGCTGCAGCTTCAATCCACGTTGCCAAAATATTGAATGTTTCAGTACTTTCCTGACTATTTCTGGTACAGCATAAACATGAAGTGTATAACACGCATGAAGTATATTTACCAGAATATTTATTTACGTCATTTATTATGTTACAGATTTTGAGCAACAAAATGCATTTCACTCGACCAAACGGACCAATGAAATGCTATTTCTGAGCCATTAAAAGCATTACATCACAGTACTTCTCAAGTATCTCTTAAAAGAAGAAATTAACCTCTGGGTTTTATAATTTTAACCAATCCTGCACGAATTTACCTAGCAACAAATCTGTGTAACTAAGTGGGAGCAAACATCCTACACTGTACAGGTTACAGTACAGCTAGCTAGCAGTGCGCGCTCATGTTGTTAATGCATAGTGTACAAAACAAATTTCTGCACACACAGACTGAGTGATGGCAAAATGGTGAACAAAAATTGCGCTTACGGGCCCACTACGGGCTTTGTTAATCCGATTTCCATTATCCAGAACAGTTTGTTTATTCCTTTTGCTGAAAACTTAAAAGATCCGGAGAAGTGCCATAAATGGATCAAAACTTGCGGAAGGCTGAATGAACATCTAAATGTCAATGCGCCGGTCATGTATGATTGCGGATTTAAGGATTGTTTGCCCCACCTAGTTACTGCGTTGCTATTGTGGGCATGGCCTATTTTATAACCTAAAAGGTTAATTGGAAAGATTACAGTTTAAGGTTTATCTGGCCATCTTCCATATTTTAAATTTAGTGAAAATTAAGTTATTCCTAATCATCTTGGAAAGGTGAACAAGAGTTGGGGTGGGGTTGAACATCAATTGGATGTGGTGTTTCACTGTGTCCTTGACAGCAGAGTCCTAACACATGGTTCTCTTATTATCAATCGCTCGATAAATGAGCTTAACCTTTGTTATTGTTCACTTTGTTTGTTTGTTTGATGAAAGTTCAACAGCACCACAACAGCAAAGGTCAAATTGTGCCTGAGAGGTTAGATCATTCCAGAGGTAGGAAGGAGAGTAAACAGGGGGAGATTGAGAGAAACACGAGCACTAAAAGTCAGAAAGCTGGGATTGAAAGAGGTGTATGGGAGAAAAAATAATGTAGAGATAGAGGGGTGGGGAAGGAGGACTAAATATGGTTGTAGAGGGAAGCATGATGAAGGAAGGAGATGATTTTATCCGGAGGTTTTTTTTGGAAGAGCATGGCTATTGAGTTGTGGGCAGCGAGGGAAGCTCTGGCAAGGTTGTACAGGGGGCAAGCAAGGAGAATGTGATGGACTGTGAGGGTGCAATGGCAATTGTTGCAGAGGGGTGGGGGAGCCATTAAGGAGGTGGGAGTGAGTGAGGCGAGTGTGACCTATTATTCTAAGGCGGGTAATGTGGACGTTGTCCACACGGGATAGGTTGTGAATGGTGGGTTTGATCGGAATGGTGGGCTGGATGATGTAGAGTTTGTTATCAATTTGGGAGTCCCATGAGGTTTGCCAGCGCCCAAACAAGGGAAGCGATAAGCGGTTTGATGTCAGAAAGGGTTTTGGGAAAAGGGGTAAGGGGAAGGGTGAGGGCAAGCTTAGCAGCTGCATTCCAGAAAGAAGCTGATTACCACCATGACATGTTGACCCTGATAGTAGCTCCAGCAAGAAAGTTGTTAAATCAAAGACAACCTCCTCCCCTTAGTTTCCATGCTGCGTCTCTGACTTTGAATTAATATGCCATGATATGTAAACTTAAAAAACCTGGTTCTTTTAACATTGAACAAATTCCTACAAACTACTGTCATGATTTGCGTGTACATTATATTGGCTATGGTTTGTTTTGTAGCCATGTCGGAATAGATTCTGTGAAGACGCATCATAAAAATATACAGGCACCTACAACAAATGATTTTTTAATTTGATATTAGAATTGTTTGTTATTTATGTACTGCCAACATATGACACATCTGAACAATAATGCAATAGATGATAAATATATGCAACATACTTAATCATGTTAATTCATAGCACATCACTTGTGCTACTATTATGACTCGCATGTCATACATATATGCAACATACTTGATCATGTTAATTTATAGCACATTACTTGTGCTACTATTATGACTCGCATGTCATACAGATGGATAGTCTTTGTTGATAGTTCACAAACCCAAACTCCGGCATCATGGATAAAGAGCAAGTAACACAATGTTCATATTAAATGCAGCATGTTTCATGACAGCAGGTCTTCCTCACACTTGAGTGGATGATATACTGTGATGTAGCTGCTACTTGGACCACTTTCTGTTCTCATCCAGTACTCCCTGCAACTGCCTGACAAACCAACTTACTTTCATCAGCATGTTGACCATCAACTTTATCTGTGCAAAAAAAGAGAAATAGTAGGATAGTGAAGCAAGCAGAAATGAAATAAAATTGTATCAAAATGGATATGAAAGAAGAGGAAAGAAATGTGAGAGAATGCAGCACTATTTTATGCAAACTTCTATAACCTTTAACCTGTTCCCTGCCAATGAAAGGTCAAAAATGAAAGGTTTGCATCCCCACATTTTTTTTCTTGAAATATTTATTGAAAAGTTAATTGAAGACTTAAAAGATTTTTTTATCCGGATTTGGGGTGAAGATTGGTTTTGATTAATTCCTAAACACTTGCAAATTTTGGGGATTAAACATGTAGTGAATTAATCACACATCAACAGCACTATTGAATTGAGATCAGGCTGATATTTTTCCATATGTGAACTTCTATTAAGAATAAGCATTTCAGTAGATTTGAAAAACACAAACTGAGAAATGATGTCTCATTAACCAACCTGATACTGATCACCTCTTTCTCTTTCCTTGTTGCTTTCCTTTTTTCTTTTCTGGGACAGAAAAGATTCTTTCCTTGCCTCTTTTGTTCTGAAATGATAAATAAGACACCAATGTTAGACTTAACAAATCAAATAATTGATTTCCTTTTTATGTCTATATTCACCTTAAAAGCAACTCAAATCAAGAACTCAACATAACATTTGATTTGGACCCGTGTCAGATCATATCAAAAAATAATTCATTTTCATCCCAAGGAGTCCATCAGGCTTCAGCCCAAGACCTACTTCCCCACCCACTCGAGAAGCTCCTGGATTCAATTTCACATGTATCACGCTTAGCATTAGAAACATTGAAAAACACATTTTTCAGGCATGAAAAAGTGGGGTAAAAAAAAAGCAGACAAGTTTGAATCAGGGATGATTTCCTGAAGCAAGCGAGCCCTCAGGTGTGGGGTCTAGGGGCAAAGCCCTAGCGGGGTCCAGGAAATTAGCCATTTTGTCAGCCTATTTTGACATCCATTTTTTTTAAAGGAGGTAGTATCCCTTTATAGAAAATGTTCTAATTTTTATTGCTGAAAACTCATTTTCAAGACAAAATGAGTTCATTGTCAGAGAGTTCATTCTTTTCAATGATATATATTACATTGACATTGCAATCTTGGATACCTACAAATCTCTACACATATACTAGGCCTATAGCTACTGACAGGCCTTCGTTTACCTATTTTAAAATCACACGATACAAATTTGGTTACATTGTGCTTCTTTAAACTTCAGTACATTTATACTGTAAACATATTTCCAAAAAAAACACATCTGAGAATTATTGCCATGTTATACATTACATGCTTGTAACAAAAAGTATGAGCTGTTTTGTATAAATTATAATGTGTGGGTCAATGGGTAATTCTAACCTCTTCTGGCCAGTTATCAAAATTATACGAAGACACGTTCATTTTTTTTTTTTTGTGGTGGTGGTGTTAGCTTGGGTTTTTTTTTTGGGTGAATAACCCTTCTTTGCCCGTCATCTTTTTATTTATGTTATGTTAATTTGACCACACAACGTGAAAGTTTTTTCATGCCTGTTTTTAATATGCCTTAGTTACTGCAAAAAATTGAAGCCTTCACCTGATTTTAAAAAGGAACTTAAATGACAAATTTGTTAAAGATGTTCCTGTTTAGAGGAAATACAGCAAAATTGATGAATTAGGTAAAAAGAAATCATCTCATTTTCAGTGAACACTGTTCACAAAAAATGTTTAATTAAATGTTTAATTTCCTGACAGCATTCACAAAGCTTATTCCCTAGCTAATTAGCTGGAAGCATATTTTCTGGAAAACAATCAAATCCCCTAATTTCTGAACAAAAGAAACATTTCCAGAAAAATCCAATCCTGGTAATACCTTACTATGATGCTTTGCTTTTGCTTGACCAAGTTACTGGAGCTTGCTGTACTTACTTGCTGCGGAATTGCTTCAATGACCTTTCACTGGTGCTGGTCAGTTCCTTCTCAAAGGACGACTTCCCTCCAACCTTCCTCTTCTTAGTTACTGGGCCGTCTTTGTCTACACGGAGAAGCACAACACAAAATTATGAAAGCAATGGTCATAAACTTTTGTTAAGGAAGGAAATTCCAAGCTTGAACACATCAAATTTGGGAGCAAGTTCAGAATCCAATGCAATTTCGAAAGCATACCCTTTGAGTTTGTATCGTCTAAAGCCGAAGTGACTTAGATTTGAAAAGATGGTATTTAGTGGGATCTATTATAGTGGCACTAGTTCATTTTGTTAAATATTTATATTTTCACATGGAAGTAGTCAATGTTCTTTTATGAATGACACATCATTGATGTTTTTGAAGTTTGTTGGTTGGAGTCCTAGTCGTACTAAGTTTTGTTTTTAGCCTGTGTGGGGCAGTAGTTTGATTTAAAAACGACACATTGATGTTGTTGTAGGCCAATATATTTTTTTCTCCCAGTCTGGAGTTGTAATCACTACTATTTTGAAATCGTAGGCATACTTGGAAAATTGCATTGGATTCTGCACTTGTAACAAATTTGAAATATTTCTGTTACATTCAGAATTCGAAGTAGAGTTTTCTCTTAGTTATTTTACTATTTCCCCAAAACATTCTGTTTTACTATCTTCCTGATTGGACACAAAAATATAAATTAAACAAAATCATATGGGAAATAATTTGATCTCGAAATGTCTACTGTGCAACAAAAATCACAACGGCAAACATGTTGCTCTTTGCTTACAAATGGCCACTTACAACCTAAAAAAGTACAAAAGAAGTCTTTTGTAAACAACAAATGAACACATCGATTTTTTGACTGAGAAATAAAGAAATTATAATAGTAGGGATGTCTTTTTTTAGTTCCCCATCCCACACCCTTATTTCAATACATAGGTTATGCAACATCTACAGCAATTCTATACTTTCATCAAAAAAAGTATAATAGTTTTGGATCATCAAAGTTTGAGGAAATTTGTGATTTGGCAATCAGAAGAAAACTGAAATCTCTTTTTCAGTCATTAAAATAATTTAACAGTTCAACTTGGTTGATTTGGAACCTGCCTGGTTACATGGTCATTATATTAACAGGTGATTCCAAATTTGGTAAAATTATTGCAATATTTGGTAAAATTTTGCAATATTTTCCCAAAATTTGAACAATTTCCTGAATATAGAACAAAGCTTTACAAAAATGAAGGAAATTTCCCGAAAATTAAACAAGATTTCCCCAATAGCAGCAACATTTCATGGAAACGTTATTTACTCATGAAATTTTTCCGCTTGAAACAGCAAATTATTTTAGGGATCTTACGGGCCCCCCAAAAAGGTCACCCTTCCTATGATGATCAAACAAGTTTTTATCATCATTGGTTGCTCTCCTGCAAACAATTTTGTTGGAGTAATGGAAAACAAGGGCTTTAGATCAGAAAAATGATATATTCTTGTTTTACATCACAGATTTGCATAACAATTAACATAGTAATACCTACAAACAAAGAAAGAAAAAAAAAAAAGTGAGATGGTCAATTTTGAGGGATTTTGCTTTTTGTATGTTTTCTGATATATTTTTAAACAATTGAGCTAAAACTGTGTTTAAATCAGTTGTGAGAGACTTATGAAATACAAGAGCTGACTATGTTCTTACTCTTCATCCATGGCTTTGCGTGGTCAGTATTATTCTTATTCCCTCTCCGCATCCTCTTGGCTTGCCGTGCTGCAAACTGCTGAGATTTTGTTATTTCATATGTGACCCTCGATTCTGCCTGTGAGATTAAACATCATAAAAGTAAAAATGAGTAAACAGTACAGTTACTCGGTGGGTGGAGAGTCAAACTCATTCTGCACACCAGTCCTGCATTGTCTTAAGCAAGACACTTTAATACTTCAGTCCACTCAGCGTTAAATGAGTACCAGTATTGTTGGGGGAGGGGGGTGTAACATGAATGGACTGGTGTTCTAACCATAGAGAAACAATAACATAAACTAATAATAAGCATTGGCTTTACAGACTTTTTAGAGCTTTTACCGCAGTGAGGACATTATTAAGAAGCTATTGACAAATTTTCACCATAAAATAGTTTCAGGTTAAATTTAACAAAACTCATTTAAAAGAAGAAATGGTATATATACACAATGTTGCAATCTGGATGAACTACACAGTGTGAAATTGCTGCAGGTTGATTGAATGAGTAAGTGATAAAGGAAAAGTCAGTTGTAAAGGAGAAGAGAATGCAAACTTTACTCCATTTCAACATTTTTCTCTTTTTGCCAAATCATTTTTCTCTCTTATCTTCCCAGGTACAAATCACCCATTTCAACCATTTGTATACTTGCATCTTCCTCCTTCTTTCTCTCCTTTCTAGTCTTCTTCTTCTTCCTGTTAGGAGGATCTGACTTCTGCTCGTCCAGTCTTTGTGACTCTGGATTTAAAACAGAATGAGACTTTTATTCAATTGTCAGGTTTACATTCTTGTGAGTGGCATGACCAAGGGTACAAACAGAACAAGGGGATTTCCAACTGTGACTTTTGGTGTCAATTTTCAAAATGTGGGTGAAATAAAGGGACAGTGGGTAGGGGTAAAGAGATCATGGTGGGCAAAAGGGACTGGGGGTAAAGGGGTGTGGGGGTACAAATACCACCAATCAATGTCCAAAGAAATGGTATAAATATTCAAAATGTGGGTGGCGGGGGTAAAATGGACCAGGGAAGGAGGATGAACCATCCAAACATCTGTCATCTCCAACAGAGAAGGATATTTTTAGGATAAGAAAATGCTAAAACAGAGCCTTTACTACTGATTTGGCCTCACCTTCAACTCTCTTTCTTTCTTTGTGGCTCTGGAACCAGACCCTTTTTGGCCGAGATGTGATCTCATCACTATGTTTGAGAATGGTCTCTGCCTTGTGAATCTGCAACTCTGACATCTTGAGCGCTTTCTCCTCTCGTTCCATCTTGTACACAGCATCAATGTCCTCCTCAAGACTCTCAATCTTATCACGGTATTTCTGAACAACCTCTGGATGAGTAAAGATGATATTGTGTCAGTATTTGGTTATAATATGCATTGTAGTCATAACCTGGCAAAAGGCCTCAAAGTCCAAGAAGTGGTACAAAGTGGGGGGGGATTATTTCAGGGATTCTTAAAAATTGAACAAAAAGCTGACTAATCAAGAGGTCATCAACTAATTTGAACAAACAGCTGACTAATCAAAAGGTCATCAACTCAATTTGAACAAACAGCTGACTAATCAAAAGGTCATCAACTAATATGAACAAAAAGCTGACTAATCAAGAGGTCATCAAGTAATTTGAACAAACAGCTGACTAATCAAAAGGTTATCAACTAATTTGAATAAACAGCTTACTAATCAAGAGGTCATCAACTAATTTGAACAAAAAGCTGACTAATCAAGAGGTCATCAACTAATTTGAACAAAAAGCTGACTAATCAAGAGGTCATCAACTAATTTGAACAAACAGCTGACTAATCAAGAGGTCATCAACTAATTTAAACAAACAGCTGACTAATCAAGAGGTCATCAACTAATTTGAACAAACAGCTGACTAATGAAGAGGTCATCAACTAATTTGAACAAACAGCTGACTAATCAAGAGGTCACCAACTAATTTGAACAAACAGCTTACTAATCAAGAGGTCATAAACTAATTTGAACAACAGCTTACTAATCAAGAGGTCATCAACTAATTTGAACAAAAAGCTGACTAATCAAGAGGTCATCAACTAATTTGAACAAACAGCTGACTAATCAAGAGGTCATCAACTAATTTGAACAAACAGCTGACTAATCAAGAGGTCATCAACTATTTTGAACAAACAGCTGACTTATTAAGAGGTCATCAACTAATTTAAAATTGAAAACTAGACACATCGCAATCTGACTATTCCACTTATACATTACATTTGAATGCATATTATGTAATAACCAAAACATAACAATTTCTTTTGACAGTGGAAAACTTACCCTGAGGGACAACTCTGCTTTTTACAGGATTTTTGGCTTTTTTGATGATTTCCTTCAATTGTTTTCTCTCCTCCTCTCCAATAAGGCTGATAGACCTGATGATTAAAAACAAAGACCAAAATGAAGACAGACCTCAAAACACAACTATATATCTTTCTTCACGGCTTTCAAGTGTAAAAGGAATAAAACATTGCACTGTATACCGCATTTAGCTCAAAAGTATAAGGCAATCATCTATAGGTGATAGATAAGGTGGAAAATTGAACTTAGCACACCACAATGCAGTCAGTATTTATTTATAATGACAACAAGGGACAGCAGAGTATAACCTATGGCTTAAACCACTCAGCAGATCAACAGCACTCCCTGGGGGACAAAAGTTGACCCAAGTTTCACCTTCTAGGAAGAACCCAAGAGGATCAAAGAATCCTAGATAGATAAAAATACTAATAACAAAGAAAAATACTAATAATAAAATACATAGAGTGATTTGGCTCTTGACTTGCTTTTTAAATGCAACAATATAATGGAAATGTGCCAATCTTTTGAGACAAAATATCATGAAAATGTATTTGATACATTTCTGAGTTAAGTTGGCCCTGGACATCCATAGTTCTCTTAGAGACCCTGCCACAAAAAAACTTGCCTGCCACTTTTTCCAGCTCTGGCTGTCCTGCCCACCCTGTGTACATAATGCTTTGGCGAGTTTGGCATTGTAAAGTTGATAACCTGTGGACAAAATATCAAAACAACATAAAAAGATGATACCTTCTGGGCCATTCTGGCAAAAACTGGTCAAATGTGTGGAAATTTACAATACATGACACTGTAACATTACAATACTATGTGAGTTTTTGTGTAGTAATGCTTGTTTACTGCTAGAACACAAAACTTGTCGCATTAACTTTCTCCAAGGCAAATGCTCCATCCCTGTCTGGATATTCTGAAAAAATGGAAGATTTGGTAAGCAGCAAATTAATTTTGATCCTTTGAATAATATAAATGACTCCTTTACTATATAACTTAATTATGATGTTGATGTATCGACATTGCATTGATGTGATGTGGAATTAGTGGAATCCTTTCATGCCACATTCTCATTTTACGTCATGCTTTCAAAATGTAGTGAATTTTGTCACAAAATTTCACTTTGTACATGCACAAATATTTGCAAATGATTTTGTTTCTTGGACAGACAAAATACAAACAAACCTGGGGGAAAAAGGTGACTGAAAAACCAGAACTTACTGTTTTGACTCCCTCTATATCCAACCCTCTGGCTGCCAGGTCCGTTGCTACTAGCACATCAATCTGATCTTCTTTGAACTTTCTCAGTGATTCCAAGCGCTGCAGAGAAATTTAAATTTAAAAAAAGTGTTTAATACCACAATGGGCAAAAATGAAACATTTTTTGTATAATATACAAAGAAAAGTTTTTTTGTTTTGTTTTTAGGGTCATTACTTAGTATTTTTTCTTTCAAAATTGCTCACAGGTGAGAGATTATTAAACAAATGGAGGAAAAAGCTGTGGCAGGGTAAAACACCGCAAACAGCAAAGTAAGGAACCTGTCCCACGACATTTACATTTGGAAGCGCAAAAGTGCATACCTTGGACTGGGTGAGATTTCCATGCAGCTCTCCAACATTGAGACCAAGCAAACCAAGTATGATATGCAGGCGATGGGCCTGTCTCTTTGTCTGCACAAAAATCAAGCAGTGATCATGAAAAGTTCTGCAGCACAAAGCTGGAGGAGAAAAACAGATGAGCAAGAGATATATTTAAACAATTTCTTACATTTTCACTAAATGCAAAACACCAATGCTGAAATAAATGCACAATTAAAATCTGTAGATTTGTTAATGTTAAGTTCATGATTTTATATTAAAGAGCCAATTATGTAATAATTAAGGTCAAACAGGCTCTCACCAGCAATAATTGCTTCTCTGTCGCCCTCTCTATTTGTCCGTATCCTGATGAACTCCTGCCTCAGATTGTACGCAACGTCAGTGTTTCATTCACAAATATACGAACAGGATTCTTCAAAGACACCATAACTAAATCTTCCACCTGCAAAATATATGTCACATTAAGTCAAACTTTGGCATGCATGATTAATTAACAACATTAATGTGTATTTTTGTTATCTCAGTCTTTGTTAAATACTCCAGTAATACATGGATATCATCTATTTTCAGTCTACGAATAGACCTTCCCATTATTTTCAGTGACTAAGATTTAGGAAAGCAATTAAAAACCAGAACATCAACGATGTTAAGCTCAACTTTATCACAAAAATGTTCAAATAAGTCGTAAAGATGATATCAAAGGAAGATAAAATAGGGAGTGGGGTGGGGATGGGGGATGGGTTCTTCTTCCTCCAAATTACCAGGAGAAAGAAGCTTCAGTCCCCAACTTGTTAAGAAGATTGCAGCACTTAATTTTAAATTTCAGCTAAAAATGTTTTTTTTGTCATTTGCTAAACCTTAGATTAAAGAAACTCCAGAGCTGCAAAAACTTCCAAAGTTTGCAAATTTACTTTACATTGCAACAATGCGACAAGTCACTCGGGCAAAGATAATGAGCGAGGGTGATAAACAGGGACAGTATTCCATGCTGTCCACACAACAGGGGATATTGTGCACTGTAGTGTCTTACTATTTCCTGGTGTGAATATTCAGCTGTAGGCAATTATTTACACATCAGCACATATTTTCCAGATGTGACTGCAGATTTCATGAAAATTATTTTCCTCTATTTCAGGTATGCAAACAGTAAATGAAAAACTAAATACACCCTGTGTGAAGATTTTCATTTTCTTCAATATTGTCAAATTTCAGAAGTCTTTGGTCAAAAACCTCTGATATGATAAATTTAAAAAATGGGAGACGAAAAGTTACAGAAATTTTATAACCTTAACTTTGTTTAGCTAAAAATTACATTAAAATTTTAGAGCTGTCTGTGCAGTTATACATCACATTAGCATAAACTAAAAGGTGATCAAACTCACATTAATACATTATCACAAAACACATTAGCATAAACTAAAAGGTGATCAAACTCACATTAATACATTACTCACAAAAACACATTAGCATAAACTAAAAGGTGATCAAAAACACATTAATACATTACTCACAAAAACACATTAGCATAAACTAAAAGGTGATCAAACTCACATTAATACATTACTCACAAAAACACATTAGCATAAACTAAAAGGTGATCAAACTCACATTAATACATTACTCACAAAAACACATTAGCATAAACTAAAAGGTGATCAAACTCACATTAATACATTACTCACAAAAACACATTAGCATAAACTAAAAGGTGATCAAACTCACATTAATACATTACTCACAAAAACACATTAGCATAAACTAAAAGGTGATCAAACTCACATTTACATTACTCACAAAAACACATTTAGCATAAACTAAAAGGTGATCAAACTCACATTAATACATTACATTAGCATAAACAAAAACACATTAGGTGATCAAACTCACATTAATACATTACTCACAAAAACACATTAGCAAAAACTAAAAGGTGACTCAAAAACACATAATACATTACTCACAAAAACACATTAGCATAAACTAAAAGGTGATCAAACTCACATTAATACATTACTCACAAAAACACATTAGCATAAACTAAAAAGGTGATCAAACTCACATTAATACATTACTCACATTAGCATAAACTAAAAGGTGATCAAACTCACATTAATACATTACTCAAAAACACATTAGCATAAACTAAAAGGTGATCAAACTCACATTAATACATTATCAAACTCACATTAATACATTACTCACAAAAACACATTAGCATAAACTAAAAGGTGATCAAACTCACATTAATACATTACATTCACTAAAAAAAACACATTAGCATAAACTAGCATAAAAAAGGTGATCAAACTCACATTAATACATTACTCACAAAAACACATTAGCATAAACTAAAAGGTGATCAAACTCACATTAATACATTACTCACAAAAACACATTAGCATAAACTAAAAGGTGATCAAACTCACATTAATACATTACTCACAAAAACACATTAGCATAAACTAAAAGGTGATCAAACTCACATTAATACATTACTCACAAAAACACATTTAGCATTATAAACTAAAAAAGGTGATCAAACTCACATTAATACATTACTCACAAAAACACATTAGCATAAACTAAAAGGTGATCAAACTCACATTAATACATTACTCACAAAAACACATTAGCATAAACTAAAAGGTGATCAAACTCACAGGTGATCAAACTCACATACATTACTCACAAAAACACATTAGCATAAACTAAAAGGTGATCAAACTCACAAAAACACATTAATAAACATTACTCACATTAAAAACACATTAGCATAAACTAAAAGGTGATCAAACTCACATTAATACATTACTCACAAAAAACATTAGCATTAGCATAAACTAAACTAAAAGGTGATCAAACATTAGCAAAAACTAAAAGGTGATCAAACTCACATTAATACATTACTCACAAAAACACATTAGCATAAACTAAAAGGTGATCAAACTCAAAAACACATTACATTACTCACAAAAACACATTAGCATAAACTAAAAGGTGATCAAACTCACATTAATACATTACTCACAAAAACACATTAGCATAAACTAAAAGGTGATCAAACTCACATTAATACATTACTCACAAAAACACATTAGCATAAACTAAAAGGTGATCAAACTCACATTAATACATTACTCACAAAAACACATTAGCATAAACTAAAAGGTGATCAAACTCACATTAATACATTACTCACAAAAACACATTAGCATAAACTAAAAGGTGATCAAACTCACATTAATACATTACTCAAACTCACATTAAAAAACACATTAGCATAAACTAAAAGGTGATCAAACTCACATTAATACATTACTCACAAAAACACATTAGCATAAACTAAAAGGTGATCAAACTCACATTAATACATTACTCACAAAAACACATTAGCATAAACTAAAAGGTGATCAAACTCATTAATACATTACTACATTACTCAAAAACACATTAGCATAAACTAAAAGGTGATCAAACTCACATTAATACATTACTCACAAAAACACATTAGCATAAACTAAAAAGGTGATCAAACTCACATTAATACATTACTCACAAAACACATTAGCATAAACTAAAAGGTGATCAAACTCACATTAATACATTACTCACAAAAACACATTAGCATAAACTAAAAGGTGTGATCAACTCACAAAAACACATTAGCATAAACTAAAAGGTGATCAAACTCACATTAATACATTACTCACAAAAACACATTAGCATAAACTAAAAGGTGATCAAACTCACATTAATACATTACTCACAAAAACACATTAGCATAAACTAAAAGGTGATCAAACTCACATTAATACATTACTCACAAAAAAACACATTAGCATAAACTCACAAAAACAAAGGTGATCAAACTCACATTAATACATTACTCACAAAAACACATTAGCATAAAAAGGTGATCAAACTCACATAAATTAATACATTACTCACAAAAACACATTAGCATAAACTAAAAGGTGATCAAATCAAACATTACTCACAAAAACACATTAGCATAAACTAAAAGGTGATCAAATTACTCACAAAAACACATTAGCATAAACTAAAAAAAAAGGTGATCAAACTCACATTAATACATTACTCACAAAAACACATTAGCATAAACTAAAAGGTGATCAAACTCACATTAATACATTACTCACAAAAACACAAAAACTTGAGCACTCACAAAAACAAAGCATAAAAAAGGTGATCAAACTCACATTAATACATTACTCACAAAAACACATTAGCATAAACATTAGCAAAAACTAAAAAGGTGATCAAACTCACATTAATACATTACTCACAAAAACACATTAGCAAAACTAAAAAGGTGATCAAACTCACATTAATACATTACTCACAAAAACACATTAGCATAAACTAAAAGGTGATCAAACTCACATTAATACATTACTCACAAAAACACACAAAAACACATTAGCATAAACTAAAAGGTGATCAAACATTACTCACAAAAACACATTAGCATAAACTAAAAAGGTGATCAAACTCACATTAATACATTACTCACAAAAACACATTAGCATAAACTAAAAGGTGATCAAACTCACATACATTACTCACAAAAACACATTAGCATAAACTAAAAGGTGATCAAACTGACATTATTAGCATAAACTAAAGGTGATCAAACATTAATACATTACTCACAAAAACACATTAGCATAAACTAAAAGGTGATCAAAACATTAACACATTACTCACAAAAACACATTAGCATAAACTAAAAGGTGATCAAACTCACATTAATACATTACTCACAAAAACACATTAGCATAAACTAAAAGGTGATCAAACTCATAAACTAAAAGGTGATTAATTACATTACTCACAAAAACACATTAGCATAAACTAAAAGGTGATCAAACTCACATTAATACATTACTCACAAAAACACATTAGCATAAACTAAAAGGTGATCAAACTCACATTAATACATTACTCACAAAAACACATTAGCATAAACTAAAGGTGATCAAACTCACATTAATACATTACTCACAAAAACACATTAGCATAAACTAAAAAGGTGATCAAACTCACATTAATACATTACTCACAAAAACACATTAGCATAAACTAAAAAGGTGATCAAACTCACATTAATACATTACTCACAAAAACACATTAGCATAAACTAAAAGGTGATCAAACTCACATTAATACATTACTCACAAAAACACATTAGCATAAACTAAAAGGTGATCAAACTCACATTAATACATTACTCACAAAAACACATTAGCATAAACTAAAAGGTGATCAAACTCACATTAATACATTACTCACAAAAACACATTAGCATAAACTAAAAGGTGATCAAACTCACATTAATACATTACTCACAAAAACACATTAGCATAAACTAAAAGGTGATCAAACTCAAAAACATTAATACATTACTCACAAAAACACATTAGCATAAACTAAAAGGTGATCAAACTCACATTAATACATAACTCACAAAAACACATTAGCATAAACTAAAAGGTGATCAAACTCACATTAATACATTACTCACAAAACACAACTAAAAGGTGATCAAACTCACATTAATACATAACTCACAAAAACACATTAGCATAAACTAAAAGGTGATCAAAAACTAGCATAAACTAAAAGGTGATCAAACTACATTAATACATTACTCAAAAACACATTAGCATAAAAAAGGTGATCAAACTCACATTAATACATTACTCACAAAAACACATTAGCATAAACTAAAAAGGTGATCAAACTCACACATTAATACATTACTCACAAAAACACATTAGCATAAACTAAAAGGTGATCAAACTCACATTAATACATTACTCACAAAAACACATTAGCATAAACTAAAAGGTGATCAAACTCACATTAATACATTACTCACAAAAACACATTAGCATAAACTAAAAGGTGATCAAACTCACATTAATACATTACTCACAAAAACACATTAGCATAAACTAAAAGGTGATCAAACTCACATTAATACATTACTCACAAAAACATTACATTAGCACATTAGCATAAACTAAAAGGTGATCAAACTCACATTAATACATTACTCACAAAAACACATTAGCATAAACTAAAAGGTGATCAAACTCACATTAATACATTACTCACAAAAACACATTAGCATAAACTAAAAGGTGATCAAACTCACATTAATACATTACTCACAAAAACACATTAGCATAAACTAAAAAGGTGATCAAACTCACATTAATACATTACTCACAAAAACACATTAGCATAAACTAAAAGGTGATAAACTAAAAAGGTGATCAAACTCACATTAATACATTACTCACAAAAACACATTAGCATAAACTAAAAGGTGATCAAACTCACATTAATACATTACTCACAAAAACACATTAGCATAAACTAAAAGGTGATCAAACTCACATTAATACATTACATTCATAAACAAAAACACATTAGCATAAACTAAAAGGTGATCAAACTCACATTAATACATTACTCACAAAAACACATTAGCATAAACTAAAAGGTGATCAAAACATTAATACATTACTCACAAAAACACATTAATAAACTAAAATTCAAACTCACATTAATACATTACTCACAAAAACACATTAGCATAAACTAAAAGGTGATCAAACTCACATTAATACATTACTCACAAAAACACATTAGCATAAACTAAAAGGTGATCAAACTCACATTAATACATTACTCACAAAAACACATTAGCATAAACTAAAAGGTGATCAAACTCACATTAATACATTACTCACAAAAACACATTAGCATAAACTAAAAGGTGATCAAACTTATGTAGGTACAGTGAATTTTCAAACATCACTGTTCCGGTGCAGCAGTGGTTTTTTGTTTTTTTTCACAAGAATTTAGCACCAATGATCAATAATTTCGGATTTCTGCTCAAAACAAAAATGTATGTTGTCAAACGACATTATCATCAAAATAATTTCTTCAACTAGGAAAAAGCTTTTACCACCTTTGCAATTGTCAGCACAACTAATCATGAATACACATATGCAAGGCTGCTTGCATACTGATTGCCACATCATGTTAATACTAATAACCAACATACATATTTGCACATGTTAACCAATAAAGCAGTTAAGCTCATTTTGAAGAAAAGAATTTGTTCTGTTATCGGCAAAAAAGCTGGAACAGTGAAAAATGATCAACAACAGTAGTATTTGAGAAAGTGCTGTTCCGTGGAACAGAGGCGAAAACTTACAATTTCAACCCCTGGATTGGATGCCGTTATCTGTTATATTACAAACAACATCAACTTGAAGGTTATTCCATATTCTGGTGGCGGTATGGGGTATGTTTGTTACCCCAAACTTAATTTTTACAACACATGATATTCCTGATTTAAAACTCCATTCAAGCCTCTTTTCTTGGTCTCCCACACATCAATCTAATATTGAGGAAGGACAAACCGATGTTCTGATGTATCCCTAGGTCAAATGTTTACATATTCTTACTTCATCAGACATCGTGGCAGAGAAAAGCATGGTTTGACGATTTCTGGCACACAGCCTAATGACTTCCTTCATTTGCTCTGCAAAGAATTCATCCAGCATCCTACAAAAATATGTAGACAAAATGCATGGTCATAATAAATATTTGAGGCTGCATACAGTCTGCTATTCGAACTGCATTGTACATATATTTGAACTGGTCCAATACTAGCCCTACACAATAACCACCACAAAAATATTTATGGATGCAAAATAAGCTTAGGATGTAACAAAACTTGAGTCTTCAAATAAATCAAATAAATTATGTTATTAGTTCAAAAATGTTGGATGGGCCCTAAATTATGTTATTAGTCCAAAAATGTTGGATGGGCCCTAAATTATGTTATTAGTCCAAAAATGTTGGATGGGCCCTAAATTATGTCATTAGTCCAAAAATATGTCAAATACAGTAATAAGTATTTTAAAATACTCTTTTAATCATAATATTTTTATAATATTGATATATTATAAACTTTTAGAAAATGATAGAAAGTGTACAATTTGAAAGTTAACTTTCAAAACATTTGTGTTACTTCTGATCAAAAATGAATGGTATTCTTACTGAGCCAAATGTCCAAAGCATCTCTGTATGTCACTTTAAATTGCTACAGTATGTATACAAATACTGGTAAAGTCAATTCTCCGATGTCCAATTCCTTCTTAGTTGAATTCTAGCACACTAGCCACACAGTAGAAACAAAACTTGGCAGATACAATTGCTTTTGAAATATGGTCATAATGGGAAGTGTTAAGTTTACAAGAAAATTTGTTAATGCTTATACTGGATACAGATTAATGTAAATTGTCCGTTAATTAATTTATGTGCATAAATAACCAACCTATCTGCCTCATCCAGGATAAGGATCTCAATGCTGTTGAGGTTAAAGGTTGGTGCATTGTGTATGTGATCAATGAGTCGACCCGGTGTCGCAATGAGGATGTCAGGACCACGCCGCAGGGCAGCCTCCTGGACCTTCACATCCAAACCACCTGAAAATAATATCAGATTAGATTCAAATATCAGGCAGTGATGAAGTTGCTGCCATTGTTGAATATTTATAATATTTTTTTTATTCACTCCATATGCAGCTCAAAAACATTTAATAGTGTCAACTTAGTTGATTTGGTTCTATTCCTCTTTTAGGATTAGTTCAGGGGTCAGGTAAGTCCATCTTATATGAAAGAAACCATCAAAAGAAACAAAATAGTGAAGAAAGCAGACAAGTTGTGATGTCATAGCCTCAGATTCTCAAAGTCTTTATGTATTCTATCATATTTTGTCCTGTAATTTTGAGGCTTAAAAACCATGGATATGTCAGACTAGAATGGTAAATACCGTCATGGTTCGCATACCCATGTAAATTGACAGTCATATTAAATGACCCGGCCAATTGTAAAAATGGCTTAAGTCTCTCATGGCATCCCATGTACCACATGGTATCCCACCCTATTTCCCACATGACATCCCATCCCATCCCTTGTCCCACATGGCATTCCACCATATCTCCTACATGGCATTCCACCATATGTCCCTACATGGCATTCCACCATATGTCCCACATGGCATTCCACCATATGTCCACATGGCATTCCACCATATGTCCCACATGGCATTCCACCATATGTCCCACATGGCATCCCATCCTTTGACCCACATGGCATCCCACCCTATGTCTCACAAGGATCCCATCCCATGTCCCAAATGGCATCCCACCCCATGTCCCACATGACATCCCATCCCATCCCTTGTCCCATTGCATGGCATTGCACTGTATTTCCCACATGGCATTCCACCATACAGTATGTCCCACATGGCATTCCACCATGTTCCACATGGCATTCCACCATATGTCCCACATGGCATTCCACCCTATGTCCCACATGGATCCCATCCTATGTCCCACATTAATCCAACCATACATCCCACATGGCATCCCTCCCTATGTCCCACATGGCATGCCTCCCTGTGTCCCACATGGCATCCCTCCCTATGTCAGTCCCCCATGTCATCCCACCTTATATTCCCACATCAGTGGCTTCCCACCTGATGTCCCACATGGCATCCCACCTTATGTCCCTCATTAGATCCCACCATGTTCTCATCCTACTTTATGTCCCACATGGCATCACATCCCACGTCTTCATGGCCTCCTACCCTATGTCCCACATAGCCTCCTAACCTATGTCACACATGGCATCCCACCTAATGTCCCACATGACATCCCATGTCTCACATGACATCCCATCCCATAGCATTTCACCCTGTGTCGCTCATGACATTCCACCATATATCCCACATGGCATCCCACCCTCTTCCACATGGCATCCCTCCCCATGTCCCACATGGCATAGGCTCCATAAGAAAGTCTTGTCCTAGCTATCAGTCCCTGATTGTGCACAATATGTATGAAAGTCTGTTAGTCCATATAATAAGTTATATGCAAATGACTTGTTGATTACAAAAAAAAGGCAGAGTCAAATAATCATGCCTTGGTGCATACCACATGGTTATTTACTGTATTCTATCCTATGTCCCCATGGCCCCCATCCATGTCCCATATGACATCTCTTCATATGTTCATATGCAGTCACATCCTGTCACACTCCCTGACTGAGCATACTAAGTAAAACAAGTCTTGTCACTTTATATACTGTAGCAAGTTTATGCAAATGGAACACAATAATAAAGGCTGAGTTTAATTATCATGCCTGATACAGCCATTGGTGCACAAATATTTTAAAGAAGTTCAAGGGTTTTAAACCTCCAGTGTTATGAGAGACACTTGAGGATTACTAAATATTTTGGGAAATTATATGATTTTACAGTTATCTTCGAAGGAAATATCAAATGTTTTGTAGACTTTTAGGAAACTATTCTTCAACCTGTCTTAAGAGTCTAAAAAACTTTAACATTTAGTTAGGAAATTCCAGCCTTCCATGAGGATATCTGAAAAAACTAATTTTTTCTGAGGAACTCTGAAAAAACTTTAAAATTTTAAGGAATTCTCAAAAAATTAACATTTCTGAGAAAATCTCAGGCAAAACTGTGGATGACTAAATGGACAAAATCGCCATTACATAGGTTCGCACGCTCACCAAAAAGTAGTAAAACTGAATCTAAAAGGGCATTTTTAATATACCACATAAAGAAAGTTTTGAGGGAAGTAATTTAAATAGTGAAAAAATTAAAAAACTTTCTTTAAAATACATTATTAATTGTTAAAAACGTGAGGATAAAGATAAAAGGTGTAGCCCTGCTGAAGCCATAACTGTTATTTTCTTCAACCCCATTTTCTTGGTTCACTTTGCTTGAATTTTGTCCCCCTCATTATTTTGAGCAGCTTTAGCTCTGGGTATATTGACTCAACAACATTGTTAATTTTAATACACCACTCAACTTCAAGTGGACTCTGGTAGTCCCATAAGCTTCAAGTGGACTCTAGTAGCAAAACTACTAATACAAAAAAACCTTAATATACTAAGGGGACAAGGAAAAGATATATGATGAACAAGCCAAACAATGACTGCATGAGAAAAGGTAATGGATTCATCAACTCACCAACTGCCAAACTAACTTCTACTGATGTGAACTGACTGAGTTGTTTGGACACATTAAAGACCTGAACACCAAGCTCACGAGTTGGAACCACAACCAAGACACGTGTCACTGGGGCCTGTTTGGGCTTATACAACAGACGCTCTAGCACCGGTAGCATGAAAGCTGCTGTTTTACCTGTTGATTTCATACATGACAGTTTTATAACAAGAATGAAGGTAATTGATTTAAAAAATGAAACACTATAACTCCTTGTTCAGTTGACAATATTGCAAGATATACTTACCCCGCTAAGCGTAGCGGGGATATTTACGAGAGTTATACTTACCTTCCATGCTATAAAATATGCAATCGTTAGAATCAGGTCATGTGACCAGATTGCATATTTATAGCATGGAAGGTAAGGTGTAACTAGAAGTAAACTCTATGACTGCTAAAAATAAATTGGTTTGAATTTAAATAAAACCTTTTCTGCATTTTTCAATTATACTAACTGAGGCCAGTTTATTGACAGAAAAATGTTTGTACAGGATTATCTATAAGCTGTACAAATGTTTTGGAATCATTATAATGAAGCTCACCCCATTGTCCAAACATAACAGTCATCAGAAATTGTCTGATGATATTTTCCTTGCATATTTTAACAATAACTAAAAGGAATGTTTTTTGTAGGTTACTGTACTAATAAAAAAAACAATTTGACAAAGGTTACAGGATTATCTTCAAGCCATAAAATTCTGAGTGAAGACAGAATGTTACTAAAAACAGCAAATGGAACAAACAAGGAAACTAACTTCACTTTATTCAAGAAAAAAGTTTTTCCAAAAAGTTCAACAAAACAAAATAAACTAGAATTTTAGCACTCTGTAGAGCGCATACCTTCTGCCCTGCTCATTCCCTATTTCCAAGATCATCTACCTCAGAAATCCTAGGCCCACCAAATTACATCCCCAAACAACCTCTTTTTCACTGTTCTGTATTAAATTATACCCTCTGACCATTTATTTCACTTGTATTCAGGCTAAACATCTATTATTTGAGTTCTATTAAGCCAAGATTCACATTCCATCATTTTCCTTTCAGGCATTAAAGCCCATTGTTCTCTTTGATAACCAGAAGCCACTTGATCTGATTTTCTTGGGTCCAGAAAAATGATTGTTTTGATTTCTTTTCAGGCATGAATTCATTGTTAAGTACATTCCTTCGAAAGTTTTAACTATATTAGTCTTGACAGATCTCACCCTGATACATCCTCACCCCTCCATTTAGGTTCTTTCCCTGTTTCAATGTCTCAAATTTAATCACCTCTTCCTTATGTAGGAAACACAACACACACAAAATCTAATTAAAATCCAATCTCCAGTCCTGAGATATCTTCATGGCAAACAGACATAACAAACAAAGGCAAAAACATAACCTACGTCCATCTTCGTTGGCAGAAGTAAAAATAAATTTACCCACTACAGTAGCTACAAATATAAAAAAAAGATTGATTGGTCGGCAAACAGAAACAAATCAGAGAAAAAGAAGAAACAGGACAGATGCAACAAGATAACATAAAGTCCTATTTTCTAGTTTCTATAACAAAAAGAGAAAGAAACTGGTCAACAAAAATGCCAGCATAACTAGCGTAGACACTCCCTCCTGTATTAAATAGATATTGAACAGCAAAACACGTAAGCTTACCTGTTCCAGTAGCTGCACATGCACAAATATCTTTGCCCATGAGAGCAACAGGAATGGTAGATGACTGGATGGGTGTAGGTGTGACAAAATTCATGGTAGTAATTGCCTGTTACAGAAAGAATATTGGAATGAATGCAGTTTATTGCAGGAAATATAATGAGCTTGAACACAACAATTGGAGGAGTGTATATCAATAGCAAAACCTAAAGGAGACATATAAGTCTGACATAATCCTTATTTCACACGGTAGAATTAACCAGAAAACCAAAATCTTTAGTGGTTCTGATGCATTCTTCATTGTTGGTTGATTTTCAAGTTTATGCTAACTGGCATTTCACTACTCTTTAATATGCATGACATGAACACCAAAAACAATAGGGCACATCTGTGTACCAAATATGACATGAATGCAAGTTATTGTTCTTGAGATACTGTGTTAACAAGCTCCTTCCAGCAAAATCATATTAAGCCATTTCCACTACACATATTGATAAATTTCAACATTTTTAAACCATGAAAATGAAGCTAGTAGCTAACATCATATAACACCAAATATGAAACAAAACAGATATATGATTGTTAGGTATAAGCATTTTAAGATTTTTACATTAAGTCCCGCCTACTCATTAATATGCATAACATCGCCACCAAAAACATTAGGACACATCAACAGATCATGGGCTATCTGTGTACCACAGATAACATGAATCCAAAGTAACATTCTTGAGATATCGTATTAACAAGCTTGCTGTTACATACATACATACACATGTACATACATACAAACACACCCACATACATACACACACACATACACACACACAAGTACACCCTTACATACACACATATGTACACACATACATACATATACATGTCAGCATAGGTTCCTTATGCTATTAGCATGGGAACAAAAACTTTAATGCTACTACTATGGAAGCTGCCATTTTGATTTTCAAACATGCAGAAAATGATGTCAACAGCCCACCAGGATTTGGAATGCCAAGTCTCAAGTTGAAATTTTAAGTTTTCTAGCTTATGAAAACTTAGTTTTCCGTTTATAGGGTCAAGAACACTTTTGTGTACACATGAAATTATCCAAACATGCTGTTAAAACTTTGGATCACATCATTTTGGAATAAAAACTCTAACAAAAATAAAGCTTCGAAAAATTACAGAAATACATTATAATCCTCAGGTCATTGTTAGGGAAATAGTGTCATCATGCCCAAGATTTCAATACAGAATTGAACAAAATGACAGTATCCATGTGTCGACATCAGATAGGAATAAGATTTTGACTTACTGTTTTTGGTAGTTGGATTAAATATCAATCTTCTATTATATGAGATAAGGATTGAATCAGACTTAATGTCTCCTTTAAATATTTTACATAAAGTCATTAAACAAGCTCCTAAATATAGAAATACTCAACTCTGATGAATTCCATCATAAAAAGTGGTCAAAAATAAACAGGAATATGAATCTACTTTCCAACCACTTTATGTGGAAATTAACCAAAAAGAACAAACTTAAACACAATGTCAAACAATGCTGCATTAGAACAAATGCATCATGAAACTCAGCTTAAGTAATTGTGTATGACTATTGCTGCAATGAACTTTCTTAGCTACACAACTGTAATACTGTAATCCATCTCCTAATTATTATGGAACTGCTGCAACCAAGGGAGACAAAAATATCACTCCACAATAGCATTTCAAAAAAGCTTACCTTTAACAAGGGTCTTGATAGATTCATATTCTGGAAAGATTCCACTTTGTCCTGCTGGGGTAACTCCTCAAAAAATGTTTCTTTATCAATTATCACTGAAGAATGAACCAAAGAACAATACAAACAGTAAGATAACATTATCTCTTTTCATATCAACAATTCAATTTAAACTTTCAAATAACACATTAGCTCAAAATCCTTGATGATACATCAAAGAAAATGGAAACTTTCACATCATTAATAAAATAAGGTTCTACAGGTGTTGTAAGAGGGGCAGAGGTTCAGGAGTCATGCTCGTATTCGAAAGGTACCGAGTTTGATTCCCCTCGTGAGCGCTGCATTGTGCCCTTGAGCAAGACACTTTACTCTACTTGCTTCAATCCACTCAGCTCTGAAAATGAGTACCAGCACTGCTGGGTAGGTTATCTGTGATGGACTGGCATCCCGTCCAGGGGGAGTCTTGTACTCTCACCCGCCTGCGCCATTGAAACCGGGGACAAGCACCGGATCTATGAGCCTAATGGTTCTATGGAATTAGCTTCTACAGGTACTGTATGTGAATGTGGTCATTCAATATACTGAAAAAATCAGGGTAATAAGCGCCCAACGTTTACACAAATAGAAGGGTATCACTTGTTAGGTCCAAAGTGTCTTCCTAATAAGCATGCTCCGAGGCCGGGTACAGTGTGCTATTCAAACTGCCTTGTTTGACCTGGTTCTATACTAGCATTACAATAACCAACCACCAAAAAAACATAGTGAGCGTCAAAAAAATAAACAAATAATGTAACAAAACTTATTTTCAGTCTTCAAATTAAACATTAAAATGATCTTATCATTCAAAAAATATTCGGTAAGTGCTTATTAGAGCAGGGTGCTTAATACGGTAAGAATACTTCATCAATGGGAATTGTTTGTGGATTATCCCTTAAAAATTAATATAATACGTTTTGAGAGAATGATAACTGTAAGGCAATTGTGCAAGAAATGAAACAGTTCTACCTTCATATAACTCACACATTGTGATAAATTAATGTTCATTGTCTTTACCTAAGGGCATAGCTGCAGGGGGAGCCAACAAAGCATTGCCTTCCCTATCCCACTCCCCCTCCCTCCTTTGTAGGATTTTTTAAAAGCTTTCTCCCGATCTGTATAATGCAGGATATTGGTTTTCACAAAAGCATTGAAAGAGTTTGGAAAAACTTGTGATTACTGTGTGTCCATTACTTCCCAAAAAAGAAGAAAACTGTTGAGGTCTAGGCCCTATAGACAAAATAAAGTTGATCATTTCTTGTGGAATTCGGCTCCCACCTTTTAAAATTTCTGACTACGCTCCTGTTTTTATCACAAGCCACAAAACTACTAACCTTTCTTCGTTTTCCTTTGGATCCTCTTTTCACTCAACGCTTGATTCTTTACCTTATCCCAGTGTATATCTAACTCCTGGACACCGATATCTTCGTTCTCTGAGCTGTAATCAGAATTACCATCGCTGTCATCATCTCTGCCTCTTAGTCTCTCTTCCACTTTCTCATCTAATTTTGATTCTTTAGCCTTCCCCTCATCACCTTCTTCATCATTCTTGTCAGCTGTGTCTTTTACCTCAGATGACTTTTCTGTTTTTAGTGTTTTTTGTTCTAAGGATGCAGTTTCTTTCTGCAAAGTTAAAGATATTCAAACAATTACAGAAAAGATTTTAACAATAAATTAAAATATCCATCATGAAAAATGTTATAAAAGTCAAAGAATGCCAACAGTGCTATTTCGAGACCAACACATGAGTGAACATAAAATACAATGTTGTCCAAGAAGATATTCAAAATATTGCAATGTAAATCAAAGAAATCTGCCTCTTTGGTTACAAAATTACCAAAATTATTATTAACACTCTAAAAATGCTCTAAAAATAAAAATATTGTAAAATGATAATTTTTAACCGATTTTGATAAACTATTTTGTTATTTTCATGGTTTCTAGCATATCCTCTTCCATTTAAGCTCAAGTTGTTGCTATACCTGCCCTAGTACAGTAATCATACCTTCATCAGCTTCACTCCACAAAGTTTGCTGATTTTAGGTATAGGAAATTGCCCATTGATAAAGAAATAATGCACGCTGAAGCAAAAGTCAATGGATTTGACACATGCTCAAAAAAGTTGCCCTAAAAGTTTAGAGCAACTTAAATTTCAGTATCAAAATAAACACCAACATATATGAAAATTCATGCACTTGAACTTCAATATGTTTCATATAATCTCACCTGAAATTTTTTTTTAATTTGCTTGAGAATATGTAAAAAATTGGTAAAGAAAATTAAATTCTGACCCATTTTGTTTTCGCTTACGTTAAAAACGATAACATCCAGTGTCACAAACAGAAATGCATCTTTACAAACGTAGCACGACCGATTGGGTGGGTGCATTTTAAATGTCTGACAGCATACAGTGAAAAGACGTTGGAATGAGCGTGGATTGTGCTTGCATGCTTTTTTCTGGTACGCACTAGAGCTGTGACCATTTAGCGTGTACACGCTACACGCTCGCAAATCTTGTAAAGGTTTACTAAATACTTCATTGCGAGTAATCATTTTACGTAGTCATGTCTTGCTGTTGAAAATCAATATCTTCATTCATGATTCAAATTCGGCTGACAAAATTCGGCTGACAAAATTCCAATCAATGACAAACTGTAAAACTGTAAATAGTCCTTTTTAAATGTGCGAATCACAAATGCGCAGTAATCACCAATGAATGGGGATATTAGGCACTTTGATTTCGCCAAAATCCAAATAATCGAACTTGTAAAATGCACTGCGAATGTGCAGCAGTAAACAGTGAAACTAACAATAGGCCTAACGCTAGGCCATAATGGCATAAAGTTCAAATCCCACGCAATCAAGGCCCGTTTTACAAGCTGTTAAATCGACCAAAAAATTACTTGATCATGACAATCAGTACATTTACATGTAAATATTACCTAATGAGTCAAATAAATTTTGCAAGAAAGAAAAAATATTGCATAATAAACAAACAGAAAAAGGTTTTAACAGAGCTGAAATTCTGCATGCGTCAGAAAGATGGCGGCCATTTTTTCAAGAGGACTAATATTTCAGAACTTCCTGGTGGTGGTGGCGTAGTTTTGAAATGTTACGCAATGTTGACTTTAAATGACATTGAAAGAAACTTATCTGTTCTTTCTAAACTGAATTTCTATGCATGTTTTTAATAAAAATGATGATTTATACTGTAGAAGTAAACTTTTTACAATTTTGAAAGCAAAACTCAGCGTCTATTTGCGCAATGGAGTCAGTACTTTAGCCATACTGGTTGCACGATTTTTCTTACTTCGCCTTGTAGTTTTGGAGCAATTTTGGTGTAATTCCGAAAATTACAGTACTAGACGCGTGTACACGATACACGCTCGCTTTTTTTTGCGTGTACACGTTTACTAAAATCCCTAAATGTTTACAGCTCTAGTACGCACATTTGGGAAAAGACAAAAATCTAAGGAAATGTTTGTGCAACACATACCAAGGTAGAATCTATTAAATAGCCGGCGGATCTGTTGATCTTTGATTACTGTACATGAGTACACTCGCATGAATCGTACATTTGGTTAGTCAAAAGCCCATCCTTTTTTCTACTTTTGGGAAACAATTTCGCTTAGACAACCTAGCTACAAATTAATCTAATTTTTGGAACATTTGGAGGTTTTATAGAAAAGCCAAAGTTACTCAAAAAAATATATATACTTTAGGATCATCATCAACTTTGCACAGAGATGTCAACGGAGACTTCCCTGTCATGCCTTCCTATAATGTAGATCTTTAAATTATCAGTTGGTTTATACAGTATTGTCAAATTTCTCAAGATCACATTCACAACCTCGCACACAGTACACCCTGCACGTCATTTGCATCTCAAGTTCAAGGAACCAAACTAGCATCACCAATTTAAGTTACCTTCTTCCTATCTCTCCTCAGTTTTGCAATCTTCTCATCAGTTGATAACTTGTCAGGTCTTGTACGTTTCTTAGCAATGTTTACCAGATCTCTGGTCCAATCACTGTCCACCGTCAGCGATCTTTCAGTGAATTCAAAAGTTTCATTAAAGTCTTGATGACCTTTCTTGCGATTCGTTGGGAAAGCTTTGGGCTGAACAGCCTGTCAAAGAATGAAATGATTAAAAAATCATGTTGTGATCTGTAAACAATAGCACTTGGTGAATATCTGCCAACAAGAAAACAATTAATCAGAATGGGCAAAGATCTGGATGGAAGCTAGTAAGTATATGACAAATAACTATTGCAACCCCCCTCCCTTCCCCCCTTCCTTCTCCACCAGAACAAATGCAGCAAAAGCTGCTCTACAGGTGAAGGTCCAACTAGCATACTTGCATTTTTCAATTAAGTGGCTTTTTTCAAAATTTCTGGCATACTTTTCTTCACAAATTTTGTTACATTACACAGTTTTGTGTTTAAAACAATTTAAATACATTTCAATGTGTGGAAATCTTTGAAATGACAAAGGCAATTAAATTTCAGTATTTGCCATCTGGACAAATTGGAGATCCCCCACACTTTTGCAAGGCGTCACACAATTTTACATTCTGCACAGCTGCAAACACTGATTTGGATGGTTTGCAGCTGCGCAGAACTAACAATTGTGACCTGCTGCTAAATTTTGGGAAGATTTCTGGTTTGTAAGGCAATTCTCAAACGGCGAATGGAAGAAATGCACATCTTTGTTAAGACTATCACACCTAGGTCTACAGGTACAACAAGAAGGGTTTTTGAGATTTGTCAGAAAGTCAAGACTTATTTTAATTTTGATGAAACTACTAAACACTTTCTGATTCACAACCCTCTGCATAAGTAGTATTCCACGTGCACTGAATGCACGTACGTTGCGGGCAATGTTATTTTCGAACTTTTAGGCCTACGTAAAAAAAAAATCATACCTCTTCATCACTACTTGAATCCTCAGATATTTCCGCGATGTCATCTTCCTCTCCAATAGTGCGGACAAACTCCATGTCTTCGAGTAAAAGCTTTAGAACATGTGGAGCTTATTTCTACAAATTAAAATGTTTATACTTTTACAGTCTTAGTCGCACAACTACTGTTACGTGTGTATGTACGATTCACGTCACACACATGCCTTTGCCGCTGCCAGCTGATCTGTTATGTTGAGAAATGTGTGCTCTACCCATCACACGCTTTTGCGCATGTTCTTTATGAAATCAACTGGCGCGAAATATACGAGATTTCATGACTAGATTACATGTCATGTTCTAACAGTCTAATGTCGAGGTTGTGTTGACAAATGACTCCTGAGTTAGCAAAATAAAAATATAGCAGATCTCTGACTTAAATATTTTATCTTTTAAGTTGTTCATTGAGAAGATTGGTTGCACCTGTATTCACTCAAGAATAGTTGAGGAAGAAGGCTGCCTACTTACACTGATTTAACATACCAAGTAACACAGTGCATGAAAAGTCAGTGTGTAACCCTAGGCCTACTACTGACACTGTAGTGTTAGGCTAACGTTAGGCCTACCACAACAATTTGATTGGAATTAAATAATTTGATCAGAATAGTACTACACACAACTTGAGATGGGTATTCACAATCTCGCTAAACTGATTGCCGACTATGCGCCAGCTGCTATGAAAGAAAATGATTTCAAGAGCTATTTTGGTAAGATTGCTGAGTTTCTTTCATTAGGCCTAGGCCAAATTTAGTATTGTAATTATCTTATTTTTTCAAGTAACTTTTATAGACCGCAATGATAGGTAGGCCTAGCACTAACAATTAATACGTACTACTGCTAGGCCTAGGCCCTAGTAGGCCTACATAACTACATTATTTAAATTAGAACTTCGTCTTTTAGACTTCATTTTTCATATTAACCAGATTGCATAGTTAGTTTGTTAAGTTCCGCACATATTTTCGGATCTAAATGTTGAATTTAGGAAGAATCGGCGTACAAATTTGAGCTTGTGTTCAATTACTGCACCCCATGCTACCAGTGCAAAGCGTTAATTGGCACGCAATCAATAATGCTACATTCATCTTGCGCGCACATACAAAATATGCAATCTAAACTATTAAGAAAAATGAGAATAATGCATGACTATGTTGTATGAATACTGTTGATGTTTACATAAAAATAGTAATTTCAAGAGTTAGAAAAAGAAAGAATTAAAATTCGATTTGTTAGAAACATGTAACTTTAGGCCTAACCTTAGGAATTGTATGTTATTTTGAATGGTCAAAATCATAAGTTTGAAAATTTAAAATGTATTTTGTAAATATGTCAAGTTAAAAGTATAAATTTAGTAAATGGCATTCCCCTATGTCAAAGTATGTTATAATACATGACAATGATATCATTTCAGAATAGGCCCAGGTTTAATGACAAAATTTTCACAATGACTTCCGTTTTGCCTGAAAATGTTTTTTTTAATTAGTCGACTGAGTATTACAGGTCAAGCACTTTTCATTCACAAGCTGTTTGCTTTTTTAGCTACATTTTGAGTTTGATATGTTTAGTTTTTTGTGCTGCCACAGTCTTGGAGAGGAGGAGAGATCAACCAATACCTGCAATGCAAATTTTTCTGAAAACTAAGTTGTTCATTTGGGCAAATAAATGTCACCGTTGCCCAGACAAGGTTTTTTGTTGCATGGGGCAGCCGCACATATGATTTGTTCAAGTCGAGAGAGAGAGTAGATCATGATCAGTTGAGTAAATTTCTAATCTTGCAAAAGTTGGAGGAGTTTGAACTGAAGATCAGAACAAAGTTTGGACAATTTGGAAAATGGTGAAGATTATTATTGGTGGTGAGATCAATGAGAGAATGCCTCTATTCTGTACAAATAATTGTACAACCATTCCAGAGCCCGGAAGAATAAGAACTCCCAGTCCTTCTCCCACCCTCTCGTACTCTTTAGAACTTTCTGAAGAGTTTTGCAGAAGGCTTTATCAGACACAAATTGGTATCAAGTCTGCGAGACCCAACTTATCATAACCACCCACGATATAGCTACAGTACATCTGTCAGCAAGCATCACCAAGTAGATATAGCAATCCTCGACTTTTCGAAGGCATTGGATAAGGTTTTACATCAACGGCTTGCCCATCAGCTTAATTACTACAGAATCAGTGGAAACTTATTGAAGTGGATTTAAAACTTCTTGACTGATAGAACACAAAATGTTTTGAGTAGATGGTGACTCATCAGGTTCTGTGCCAGTGAACTCAGGAGTCCCACAGGGTTCAGTTCTTGGTCCTTTACTTTTTCTCTTGTTTATAAACAAAATTTTAAATAATATAACATCCAAAATACGTCTATTTGCTGATGACTGTCTGCTGTACAGGGAATAAGATCACCTCAAGACAGACACAGACTACAAGAAGACCTCAACATACTAGAAGCATGAGCTACAGTTTAACACGTGGCATATGATCTTCAATGTCGACAAATGTCAGCTGGGCAGGAAACACTTTTTCAATACTGGGTACATAATGGGAAGAAAAGAGCTGACCATCAACAATACCAATCCATACCTCAGAGTACTACTCAATGATCGATGGAAATGGGATACCTGCATCAACAACATCACATCCAAAGCTAACAAAATCCTTGGTTACATCAGACACAATTTACAGTCCTGTTTTAAACCAACCAAAGAAAAGGCATACTCCACTATGGTCTGACCTATCACCGATTACTGCAGTCAATCTGGGACAGTCCTCACCAGGAAATTGCTGTTAAAAAACTGGAGAAGGTCCAAAAAAGTGCTGCTCACTTTGCGCTCAACAAGACCTACAGAAAAGGTCGAGACCAATACAGAGGCTATGGAAGATGGTTGAATCTGGGGGGCACAAGATCTGAGTGACACTTTCCAACTGTCATATTTTCAAAGCATGTAGCACAGCAGTATAGCTTTATAGAGTCAACCCTCCTCAATCAAGTCCAGTCCCCCCTTCCCCGACTTTCCAACTGTCGTATTTTTAAAGCATGTATCACAGCAGTATAGCTTTATATAGAGTCAACCCTCTTCAAGTTCCCCCAGACCACCAGAAAATTTATAAACTTACTGTTGACCTATGTTCCCTTCTTATTTTTTTAATGTCCCTTTTTTTTTTTTTTACAGCTTCAAAAATTCATTGAATTTTTGGTTTAAAACATCAGTATAATAGAACAAGTTTCAAACTCTACAAAAATTGGAAAGTTTATAGATCATAAGTCTTGAGATCAATCATTTTGTGCTGAGAACAAATTTAATTCAGTATATTAGTATATATAAATTAGACCAGATGGTCCAAATTTACATCCAGTCTTTAGCTTCTCAGTGGCAAGGGTCCCAATTGTATGTTTTTCCATAACCCACTTTAGAGGCGCTCAAGAGTAAAATATGGAGTATTTTGCTTGATGATTATGTTACTTTCTTTGATCTGCAGAAGATCAATTATGATAAGGGGACTTAAATATATTTTAATAATTTGAAATAACACTTTTTTATCTCTGTAAAGGGACACCTTATAAACTTTACAAAGAAGATGGAGGAGGGCACGTCAGTTTATGTCATGACGGTGGCCCGGGTCCAAATAGTAAGTTTTTCCCTGCATGGCCCATCTAAAAAATGCCCCACTAATGGAATTTGGGGTGGTTCAGACACTCTATAGAAAGGTCATACTGTATTTTTAAAAGTTTTTACAGGTTATAAGCTGGGAAAACAAAGGTATTGTAGGCAGAGACAATGCCTATTAAAGTATGAAAAGTCCCAAATGTAGGGCTTGTGGGTCCCAACTTTGTCTTAAATATGGAAAATTCAAAATGTGTGTATGCATGAGGAGTGCATGAAATTTCACAATTTCAGTCTTTTTGGCAATATTTGTGTTACTTACTTCAATGAAAATATCAGATATAGTCTTTGAAGAAAAAGCCGTTTGTCTTTTTTGAAAGGGCACTTTTATTTTTCCCTTAGAAAAGCGGCACTTTTTCCTCTGAAAAAGTTTAAAACTTTTGAGAAAGTGGGGGCACGTGCCCCTGTGCCCCTGTGCCCCCAGTTCTGCTGCCTATGGATCAGTGTCACCCAGATGGTCAAAGACCTGGGATGGACTATCCTTCAAAACAGGAGACAACACATCAGAGCAGCCTGTGCCTGATATACAAAGTGGTACATGGACTTGTTGAAGTATCCCAGACATTTCTTCCTTCATTGGCTCTACGACAAACAGACTATCACATCCCTCCCAAGTTCCAGCCATACCAGCCAGCAGTCAATGCATTGAAGCATTCTTTTTCCCAAGAGTGGTCCCAGTGTGGAAATGACCGTCTGCTGATGTAGCCTTAGCCATGTCAATAGACATATTCAAGCAGCGACTACAAGGCCTACACTTGTAACAACAGTAACCTCCATTATACATATGTTTTTAAACTTTTAGTGCACCTTACTGCACAGCTTGCAACCACATGCACACACCCTCGATGTAATATCTAATGTTAGACTTTGTCGAGTACCAGAATAGAACCTGTACAAAGTATCCACTTTATATGTTAAATCCTTTTTTTTTTCTTGTTGTAGGAAGAAAGATAGCTGTTGATGCATCTATGTGCATTTATCAGTTTTTGATTGCAGTGAGATCAGATGGTGCCCAGCTAGCAAATGAAGATGGTGAAATAACAAGGTGAGATAATTCCTCAAAACACAATATAAAGTAATAAAAAACACCAAGTTGAATAGGTTCCCTTTGCTAAGGTAAATGGAATTTTTGAATCCTCTACCACACAATATGCTAAATATCTATATATATCCTAAATATAGTACAGTAACTAAATTTGAAGAGCAAAATGGAAAGAGTTTATAAACTCTCCCTTGGCTTCCTACCTTTGATACCACCTTCCCACAGTACCTCAATGGGAAGGGGGTGTGAATATTTTCTGGAATTGCCCAATGGCCATAACTTGGGAAATACAAGTATCTTTTGTGCCATTTTGTTTCTCACAAATATAATGCTCTGTTGAAAAAATAATGATCAGGCAAAACATTTAGTTGTCACTAATTAATAAGAATATATGTTAATTACAATTGTGACAATTGTTTCTACTTTGGTCATAATAAAATGGAGGTTATGTTTTCGTCTCTGTTTGTTTGTTTGTTTGTTTGTTTGATTGTCATCAAGATATCTCAAGAACTGATGATTGAATGTGGATTAAATTTTGGTGTGTGGTTTTGTTCTTAAGGAAGAAGTGATTAAAATTTGAGACATTGGAACAGGGGAAGGGTGAAAATATATATCACAAGAACTGATGATTGGATTTTAATAAAATTTGGGGTGTGATTTTGTTACTGCTTAAAGAAGAAGTGATTAAAATTTGAGACATTGGAATGGGAAGGGTGTAAATAGGGGAGAGTGGGGGTTGGGACATGTTTTGCCTCGCTCGGTTTGTCTGTGTTTTTGTCTGTCAAGATATCTCAAGAACTGATGATTGGGTTTGGATTAAATTTGGTGGGTGGTTTTGTTACTGCTGACGGAAGAAGTGATCAAAATTAGAGACATTGGAACAGGGGAAGGGTGGAAATGGAGGGTTGGGGACATTTTAAGGTGAGTTTGTCTCTCAGAATATCTTAAAAACTGATGATTGGATTTTGATTCAATTTAATGTCTTGTTTTGTTACTGCTTAATGAAGAAGTGATTAAAATTTGGGACATACTGGAACAGGGGGAGGGCAGAAATTGAAGGGTGGGGATGTTTAGGGTGCATGTAGGTCTGTTAAGACAGTTGAAACTTTCCAGTGGAATGTGGTGAACAATTAATTCATACAATGAAAAGAAATCCAACAATCAATTTTCTTGACTCCAAGATACTTAAATCAAGTGGTCTCTGGAATCAAAACAATTGGTTTGTGTCATGAATGGAAAATGATGGAATGTGAGTCTAATATTCTAGTTTTCTTTGTTTTTATGCAGTCACCTGGTTGGGATGTTTTACAGAACCATCAGAATGATAGACAATGGCATCAAACCTGTGTAAGCTTTCGTCTTTTCTTTGTCATCTGAATTGGAATCAGTGGCAGCAATTTCTTTTCAACATTGACAAACCTAGACTGTGGTGTAGCCAGCCATATAGACTTTATATAAGGCTTCAGTTTGTAGGGGGTGAATAAGCATATTCGTCCCCCAGCAAATTATTGGGGGGACTTTCCCCCCCACAGATCACCGCCTATGATTGAAGTTGCTATACTTGAGATGTAAGCAGCCAAACATACAAGCAGCACAAGAGCTGATATTCATCATGATTTCAATTACCATTGAAGCTTCTAAGATGAAAATTGATGTAAGTGCAAGAGAGCAAAAAGAATTAAGTCCCTTGTTTTATTTCTTTTTCAAATTGCAATACTTTTGTGGGGAGTTGTTTTAAATACTTTTGAGTCTTTTCCACTCTTTACACAAGTAAAATTTAATCAAAAAACCTGAGCAACCAGGCAACAGACTGTACATTTGACTCAACTACAATGGTTCATGGACTACATGAATTCTGTAGGTAAAGTAGCATGATTATTAGCAATATTTTATATTCCACTTACAGCGATAGTATTCTGTTTGAAGCTTTGCTTGTATCTGTGTGAAATTAAAGATTTTTACTTGAATTTTGCCTAGAACTTTGAGTGTTGTGTAATGGGAGGAGATTGCAAGGACAAAATCCATCAAGTTATTATTTTGTAATTGTTTTATCTTCATTCTGTAGATACGTTTTTGATGGCAAACCACCAGAATTAAAATCAGGAGAACTCGTAAAGAGAAAGGAACGCAGAGAGGAGGCTCAAAAAGAACTGGACAAGGCAAAGGAAGCCGGCGACACCGAAAACATGCAGAAGTTTGAAAGGAGGCTTGTGAGGGCGACACCACAACATAATGAAGAATGCAAAACACTTCTCAAACTCATGGGGGTGCCTTACATCGAGGTAATGATAGCTATATAGATTTGAACAACTATTGTGAACCATTTAAAGCATGATTTTTAAAGTAGACTATCTTTGTGCTGGTTAAACTCATCGCAAATTCTTGTGACACCAGATGTTTGTTTTATTGGTTGTGACAAAGAGCAATAAGAACAAGTAAATCTTGAATATCCGACAATCTTTATATTTTGTGAAAACTAAGCGTCCTCAACCTCAATGCGTCTCCAAAGCTTTTCCATTGTATTTTACAGGGCCCAAAAGTTATTTTACCAAGGGCCTGATTGCCTCAATTCCCCCTTTTCTCCTGTGTAAGACATACATTTTTGTATTTCCTGCAATTCAAAAAGCTGTAAAGCAGTCAGTATTTAATTTATCAAAGGGATTTTTAGGAAAACTTAGTTTTTCTCCTCATTTCATCCATATTGTACAGTATACCTAAGTTATTGTTCTAACCTCTTTTCCACAATCAAGTGGTCCAATCATCAAGTGATGAAGCTATTTCTATATTCATGTGAATAGATTCATAATAGGATCAATGGAATTTAAAAAAAGATTATGGACTTTTTTGATTTCCCTAAAATTTAATATACATAGTATTCAAAATTGTCCATTTAAGACCCCAAAATATCCCCAAAATGGGCATAATGTTATTGTTGACAATATTACCAATAAATAGTTATATAAACTCTATTAATATGCATCTTATATCTATCTTAGCCTATTTTAACAAAAGGAGCTAAATTTATGAAGAATTAAGAACCTAAAATGTGATTATCTCAGATTGGCATTTTTGGACATAGGACACCGTTACTTTCCTGCGATGATGTAACAGCTGTTGAGAAAGAGATGGAAATATTCAATCTACTTACAGTACCTTGCAATAGATCTAGTAAAAACTGTTGCTTCTTGAAGAAGCTTTATGTTACTTTGATCAAAGTTCAAATGAGAGTAAACCTTCTTTGCATGGTATTTGTCTTACATTCCTTGATGTTATTCTTTTAAAGGCTCCTGGTGAGGCAGAAGCTCAGTGTTGTGCCCTTGTGAGAGCTGGGAAGGCCTATGGTGTGGGAACAGAAGATATGGATGCACTTACCTTCGGAGGAAACATAGTACTCAGGCACCTGACTGCGAGTGAAGCAAAGTAAGTATTACCGAACAGAGGTGAAGGGGGGCAAGCTGTCCCCTCCGAGAGGATTTCACTTGCACGGTTTCATGTTTTCTGCCCGGTTGGGAGATGAGATTGGGAAAATATGAACATAAAATTGAAAACATTGGTAAAATTGAAAAAGAAAACATTTGCTAAAATTATTGGGGAAATTATGGTTAAATTTGGCAACATTTCCTGAAAATTGAGATACATTAAGTGTGCAAGCCCTTTCCTTTCAGTATGCTATCATAGGGGCATTAATAATATTCCCAACGTGCATCAGATAGAGGCATCATATTACACTCGCGCGTGTTGGCAATGTAATTAGATAGTAGCTTTGCCAGGCCAAGCAAATAATGATTTTATATCAGCTTGCCCTTGCTCTGGGGAGGCGTGTGATGTGCAACCATCGATTTTGGCCAAAATCGGCGGTTGCAGTGCATACTAAATGGAAAGCGGAGGTTCACGTAATGTAGAAATTCCCAAAAACTGAAGAAAATTTCCAGAAATTGAAGGGTTTTGCAGAAAATGGAAGGAGATTCCCGATTAGTAGCAACATTTCATGGAAACATATTTTACTAGGGCATTTTTCCCAAGTTGGAACTGGATATTTTGAGGGATCTTTCCCCTTCTGAGAAGTCACCCTCCTTCCAATGCCCCTGGACAAGAGTGTTAGGTTAAAAATTGTAAGCTGCTGTAAAATTGTGTTTAAAATATTCTGTTTGATATTTTTCTTCCAAAAACAAGATTTTCAAGAAAAATAAGAAGAAAATCGTTACCTCAAAAATTTATGGAAATTTCTGAACTTTCAGGCCTCCCGACCTGATGCTCTTAATATGAATGATAGTCGAACAGATTGTCTTCCGTAATATCCAAGAGCCATCTTTTATTTGTTTTTCAAGTAATGACAGTTTAAAGTGATTCATGCAAAAACAGGAGTTAAGTAAGACTAGGAATAAGGCTGAAAAAGAACCCCTTATGCCTGTTTTTTTTACAGATTAAAGCCTTTCCTATCTCTGATTTGTTCATTATGAATACTGTGGTTTGTTACATGTGCTAAATCATTTCATGTTCTATCATGCATGTTTGCTATTTTTATCATATTCACAGAAAAATTCCTGTGCAAGAATTTCATTTCAACAGGATATTGGAGGGTTTGGAACTGACACATGAGCAGGTAAGTTTTAAAGAACAATGACATATAGCAGATTTTAAGATATGTGAACGAGCATAGTAAAACAGTCTTTACAATTTGTAAAACGCCTTTTTTAGTTTTCAAGTTACAACTAAACAAGTTTCATGATTTGTTAATTTGTCCGGAATTTGTGATATACTAAGAGGAACACATCTCAAAATCTTTATATTATTCTTTTAATTCTGTTCTTCAAATTCAGCTATTTGTGAATTTCAGAATGTCTTTTCTAGATACATGATGATTCGGGGTGTGACAAAGTTCCATCAAATTTTGCCCAAGTCTAATTCTATATATTCAGACAACATTGACAGAGGAATAAAAAACAAAGGTTTTACAAAGGGTGATGAAGGATCCTTTCCCCATTGATGTCACACATTATTGCACAATAACAGCTAAAAATTAAAAATGCTGTAAAATGGTCAATTTTTAACCAATTTAATAGAATATTTTGCTGTTTTAATGGTTTATATCATATTTTGAACCAATTAAGCCCATGTTGCCTTTAGATGTCCATAGTCCTTTTAGTTCCTCAATTGGTTTTTCTCACACCATCTCTCATTCTGTTTTTATGTTCAGTTCCATTTCAGTGTGACTGAAATAAAGAAAGAAATTATACAACGATTTTGAGCTGTCTGCCAGTCATACATCACAAATTTTTCATTAATCAGATCAAACTTTGATCGTATTAATTCAAAAACTAAAAGTGCTAATTTCAAAATTCAAAAAGTAACAAGCTTATAATTTAAAAGACTTTTGATCAATGTGGTCACCTTTAAATTAGTTTGCTCTTTATGCTGAAAATTCGTCAAACAATTAGAGGCTGCTAAAGTAGGAGAATTCATATTTGGTAGAAAAATGTGGTGAGGAAAGCTTGAAAAAATCTTCCATGAAATAAATATTCAATATACCAGTAAAAATTATATTTATTTAAGTCGCAGTTGTGTAGGAATGACTGAAATGAGACTAGCTGTGACATCACATCCTCACATCCTCAAAAGTGTATTTTGTTGCATTTTCTCATGCAATACTGTGACTTACATTAACCATTATATATGTCAGGAAAGAACTAAAACAGAATGAAGTGATGTCAGTGGCGGCAAGTTCTGTTCAACATTGGGGGTGAGAACCCAGGCAGTGTAGCCAGCCACATAGGCTTTATATAAGGCTTCATTTTTTAGGGGGGACATAATGATATTCGTCCCCCCTCCCCAACAAAATTATGGGGGGGAGGACCACCCTCCCCCTTACATTACATTAACCATTAAATATGTCAGGAAAGAACTCAAACAGAATGAAGTGATGTCAGTGGCGGCAAGTTCTGTTCAACATTAAAGTGCGAACCCAGGCAGTGGTGTAGCCGACCACCTCCCCTTACATTACAACAACCATTAAATATGTCATGAAAGAACTCAAACAGAATGAAGTGATGTCAGTGGCGGCAAGTTCTGTTCAACATTGGGGATGGGAACTCAGGCAGTGTAGCCAGCCATATAGGCTTTATATAAGGCTTCATTTTTTAGGGGGGACATAATGATATTCGTCCCCCAACAAAATTATGAGGGAACCCCCCTCCCCTGGGATCACCACCTATGAGTGATGTATGATAAACGACCTAAAAAAGAGTTTGAATGTTTTTCAGTACACACGACGGCATTCTTCTGCTGTAGATTTTCTACAGCGGTCATTTTCATACCACTTGTGACAGCTTAAAAACTCAAGAACAAGATATTGAAGTACTTTCTTCGCAGTCATGTTTGTATTTTTGCCTTCTGTCACACAAGGTGGACATATCCTACAACTTATATAATCTTTTCAATCCTTATCACTTCCTGTGGCAAACGCTTTATTAGAAATGCAAAGAAACAGAAGTTGCTAGGGTGAAAAAGTTTATTTTTGGCTCAAAGGTAGACAAAAATATTTGCTTTAGGGCCACTCATTAGGTAATGTGTCAGTGGTGTGGCTACATTTTTTCCAGAGGTGACAAAAGCATGAAATTCTGATAATTATGTATCAATGGGTACCATTTTCATACTTAATACCAAACTTTGGGATAGGGAGGAGGAGGAGGGGGTAGCAGAAATTTATACCGGTCTCAATGTGGTACTGCACTATGGTATTCCTTGACATAGATATTTGAAGTCACACTGTTTTAACTGTATTCAAAATGCTTCCAAAACAATTCTTCAGCAGATTAAAGTATACCAAGGAACAGCTTTTTAAGGCTTTCAGAGTGGAACCTTGTGTTCACACACTGCCTTACATAACCTCTAAATGTATTATAAGTGGCATATCTAAAGTGGGGACAGAAAGAACATCCCCCTCTCCCCCACCCACCCCACCCTGTCCCAAAATTTCAAAAACGTTAGAAAATTTGTGCATATATTTATTTGCACAATGGAAATTCAGTAAGTTTGATTTTTGGTAATCCTGATTAAATCAATCAGTTTTAATGTTTGATTGTACCAGCCATCTTGGAAAAAAAGGATCACAAAATTTCTTTTCCTTCAACATTTCTGAGATTTTCCTGAAAATACCCAACTTTTTTCTCAAAATCTCTGATTTTTTTTTTTAAATTTCAGACTTTCTCTCAAATAAGACTTTTCTTAAAAATTACCCTGCAACAAAGTCTAGCTATGCTATGCCACTTTGTATTATTCATGTTTATTACAAAAGGCTTCAAAAGCCTTCCATTAGAAATATGAAAATATATTGTTGTATATATATTAGTCTGATCTGATTAGCTTTTTGCCTGTTGCATTGTTAAGATCTTATATTTTAATTTTTATTCCTTACTATTAGGTAACTTTTATGATGTAAATAACAAGTTTTTATAATTCAATTTAATTTTATATTATTCAACGATGTTTATGAAATGCATTTTAATGTAATTATTTTTACAGTATTTGCAGTATATAAGAATTAATAGTAATAATAATAATAATAATAATGATAATAATAATGATTATAATAATAATAATAATTAGTAATGATAATTGATTAATAATAATGATAATAATAATAATAATGATAATAATAATAATAATAATAATGATAATGATAATAATAATAATAATGATAATAATAATAATAATAATAATAATGATAATAATAATAATAATAATAATAATTGTAAGTTATGGGAAGCAAGTTTAAATGTCTTTTTTTCTTTACTTTTCCAGTTCATTGACCTGTGTATCTTGATGGGATGCGATTACTGTGGAACCATCCGTGGCATCGGACCTAAGAGGGCTATCGAACTGATAAGGCAGCACAAAACCATTGAAAATGTCCTGGAAGCCATAGACACCAAAGTAAGTAAGAACTTGGACCTAATTATATGGTTGACCATTCAGCTTGTATATGGTTGACCATTCAGCTTGTATATGGTTGACCATTCAGCTTGTATATGCTTGACCATTCAGCTTCTAACATCTTAAAGGAGACATAAGTCTGATACAATCATTATTCCATATGATAGAGAATACAAATCCCAACTAACTACCAAAAACATCAAGCCAAAATCTTATTTCTATCTCAAGTTATTTTATTTGAAGTTGACACATGGAGGCTGCCATATTGTTCAATTCTGTATTGAAATATTGTGCATGATGACATAATTTCCCCAATAGGGACATAAGGAATTTAATGTATTTCTTTATAAAAGTTTTTATTCCAAAATGATGTGACAAAAATTTTAACAGAATGTTTTGTTTAATTTCTTGTGTACAAAAATTCCTTGACCCTTACAGTACATAAGAAATTTTTTTCTCTCATAACCTAAAAAACTTGAGGTAGATTATAAAGAAATACAAAGCATTCCAACTCCTGCTGGCTGATGACATCATAATCTGCATGTTTTGAAATCAAAATGGTGGTTCCCATAGTACTATTTAGTAGAAGCATTAAAGTTTTCATAATTATAAAATTGTGTTAGATTGCTTAAGAGGGTATGGAACTTGGGTCAGAAAAATTTGTTATTTGTAATTCTATCATAAGAAATAAGGATTATGTCAGACTTTGTCACCTTTAATTGTATGCAGTTGAGAGAAAATAATTAAATTATGACTCCAAAATCAAAATTATTCAATATCTACAGATTTCATGAATGGTGTCCATTAAAGAAACTTACTGTACAAACAATAAATCAAAGTAAATACCTTGTATGAAATACTGATATTTATCATGGAAATTAATTTTTGACAAATAATTGTTATTTTTGGTCCAAGTTTGGTCACAACACTACTTGAGAAGAACTTTAAACTGAGTCCCATTAAACCAAGTGGATTGAGGGTTTGGGTAATAATGTTTGGGGAAAGAGAATTTATTTCATGTAAGATTTTAAAATTAAAAAGGTTGACATCCATAGGCATTGAACACCTTGAAGTTAAAGATAATTAAAAAGTGTAGGCTTACAGCAATTTAGTTTTGTCCATCATTTTGAAAATGCAAGGTTAGTATTTAAATTAAAAGTCTAGTTAACTTTTTGTAAGGGTTTTTCTTTCAAATTCACTTAAAACTGGACATGATGTAATACAAGATGGGAATGAATGCAAAGGATAGGGAAGGGGGCAGTGCATGTTCTCTAGATTTTATCAACCCCATTTGCTTTCATGTATTTTCTTGTATCTCCTTGTGTTATTCTTTTGATAATTTGCAGATTTCACTTTGGCATCTCTACACAGAGATGGACACAGTGTGTAATGAAGTGTGAACAAAATGCTTGATAAAGTATGATAATGATAATAATCAGTATGACTGACTCTGCATTGTTTTTACAAATTGCAGTTATCAGTGGATCTGACATGTATTCACTTGGTATTAAAATGTCTTTTTTATGTAGAAATACCCTCCACCAGAAGGCTGGCTTTACAAAGAGGCAAGGAGCTATTCAAAACACCTAATGTCACATCACCCGAGGATATTGAGGTGGGTGTGGAGTGCTGGAGCAAAATGTGTCTATTTTTATATTGACAGAATGTTTGCCATTCTATGTTGCATAACTGTTGCCCCCCCTCTTTCCCTCCCCCTCCCCTTCCAGTAACAATACACCAACTCAGCAACAATTTACTTAGATGAATATTTATATTGATATTTTCATTGCTTGGCAAAAGGAAAGCTCTAAATTCTTCAGGCTTGTTATAATTCTTGACTTGACATGGAAATGTCACATTGACCTTTGTGTAGTCAAATTTCAAAGATTATTAGAGTCCTTCACAAGACTGAATTTCCTGCACCTTATTTATTTTAGTAACTCTGTATTATTCACTTATTCTTTCTAATATGCTATATTGTTACCTTGCTTGTGGTAATACTTACATATCTTAATGGATTATATTTTTTACAGAAGGCTTTGTGTTTAATTGAAATCAACATAGATAATTTTGTATAGATTTAGAAATCCTCTCTGATAAAGAAATTGATGATCACCAAACGGGAATCAATCAAGTGATCAAGCATATTCTCTTAACCTGTCCCTTACACCTGAACTCCAGATCACACCTCTCCCCCTCCATCTCAATTTCCGATCTTCTCAAAAACAATCCTACCTCCAACTTCATCACCTTTCTCCACAGCAGCAATTTATTCCACCTGATCTTAAACCTCCCTTTCCTTCCCTTCTCTGCCTCACCTTCCTTTTATTACCTTAACTTCTTTCCCTTATCCACCTTCTCTCCCACCTCTCTTTCCTCTTTGTCCTAACTCAAGCACCTTAGTTTTTAACACCCTTTTGGCACATTTGACTGACTGTCGCAGTGCCATTAAACATCATCAACAAACCAAACCAAATGGGAATGACCATGTTTTTTTATTTTCTTTAACTAAGTAATACTATTCCATGATTACTATCCCTTATAGTATAAAAGGATTAGTTCAGGGGTCAAACAAGTCCATATTATTACTTCAAAAGAAACAAAATGGTGAAGGAAGCGTTCAAAAATCTTATTCCGTTAAAGGAGATATTTAAGTTAAAAGTTTGGTATCATTTGCGCAGAAATGACTGAAATCAGACTAGTTCTGATGTCACAGCCTCAGATTCCTCAAAATCTTTGTGTATTCCATAATATTTTGTCACTAAAAAACCATTGGATATGTCAAGAAAGTAGAAAAACATAATCTAGTGTGGTTAAATATGATACACCACCTGAAGAAAATTTGAGGGAAAATAATTTAAATAGTGAAAAAGTTAAATAAATTATCTTAAAAGACATTACAAATTGTTAAGAATGTGAGGATAAGGGTGCCAACCTTCCATTGTAGACTTACTACACCAGTCATTTCTACACAGATAAGATTTTAAACTTGAATTTCTCCTTAATGGGATAAGATTTTGAATGCTTTCTTCACCATTTTGTTTTCTTTCAAGTCATCTTTCATATTAGATAAACATGCTTGACTGCTAAATAATCCTTTAACACCATTATGAGTGAAAGATCAGTTGCCTTTTTGATTTTCAGCTGTGGAAAATATCGTTGCTTCATTTCCTTTAAATTTCAACATTTGCTCATTAAAAAGTATTTAGGAAAGCTAAAATAGCATTATGTACATCCGTCAAAAGATTTATGCACAAAATTAATCTTTGCTTACAATTATTTAAATGATCTTCTTAAAGCAAGGTTTAATTAATGAATCTTGTAACGAATCCCTGTGTGCTTGACAATGTGTTTATTGTTTTTTCAGCGGTATGCTTCAGTGTGGGGAAAGAAGTTTTAATGTTACCATTTGCCAACAAATATTAAAGACATTTTTGTTTATTTTTTTACTTGACAGTTGAAGTGGATTGAACCAGATGAGGAAGGGATCATTAAGTTCATGTGTGAAGAAAAAGGGTTCAAGTAAGTGGGAGAGCATTTATTCATTTTTGCCTCTTTTTCCAATAGTATTTGTATTGATTTCTTTAAAGCTGTATGGACAGTCAGGTGTATGGACAGTCAGGTGTATGGATAGTCAAGTGTATGGATAGTCAGGTGTATAGACAGTCAGGTGTATGGACAGTCAGGTGTATGGACAGTCAGGTGTATAGACAGTCAGGTGTATGACAGTCAGGTGTATGGACAGTCAGGTGTATGGACAGTCAGGTGTATGGACAGTCAGGTGTATGGACAGTCAGGTGTATGACAGTCAGGTGTATAGACAGTCAGGTGTATGGACAGTCAGGTGTATGGACAGTCAGGTGTATGGACAGTCAGGTGTATGTACAGTCAGGTGTATATACAGTCAGGTGTATGGACAGTCAGGTGTATGGGCAGTCAGGTGTATAGACAGTCAGGTGTATGGACAGTCAGGTGTATGGACAGTCAGGTGTATGGATAGTCCAGTGTATGGATAGTCAGTTGTATGGATAGTCAGTTGTATGGACAGTCAGGTGTATAGACAGTCAGGTGTATAGACAGTCATGTGTACGGACAGTCTTTAAATTATGTCAAAAGCAGCTGTAGCTTCTGAGTTATAGCTAATCAAATTTTGAAGAAATTTTAATATATTTAAAAGTTGTGATGTATGAAAGAGAGGACAACTCAAAATCTTCAATGCAATTCTTTCAATTTCTGTCCTAAATTTCAGTCACTGAAAATCACATGTATTCTCCTGCTTTATATTGATTGGGGTATGACAGAGATTCACAACCTCTTCACCATATTCAAAACCTCTCCCATTCAAATAATGTTGGTGATGGATTGAAAAACAATAAGTTAATGTAGGAAATTTTTGATTTTCCTGTGTCGATATCACAGAGTTTCAATAAAATTTGCCTAATTTATTATGATAAGGCGTTAAAATTCAAAATGCTGTAAAATGGTCAATTGTTAATTGATTTTGATCAAATGTTTTGCTATTCTCATGGGTTATAGACTATTTTTTCCACTTGAGGTCAAGTTGTTGTCCATTGATCTAAATCCCTGCAATCTTATCTTGAAAACTTTGTAATCTATGTTTTAGGCATTATAACCCCATGGGATTTTTGGACCTGTCCTATACTGATGATTCTAAAATCATAGATCCATTTAATTGTATTTTGGGACATATTATTGCTCGCTTGCATTGGGATTAAGATTAACAGTTCCAGAAATTAACTTGGTAACTTTTTGAGAAAAAATAAAATGGATCTGTGTCTATGATGTGAATAAAGATTTCTGCTACCAGGTAGATAAATGTCTATGGACAGGTATAAGAGTTTTCTGTTTGATTCTCTGACCACAAAGAGCATTAAAATCTGAGTTGAATTGAACTTTGAAAATACCATGTGTAGTTTTCAAGTTATAAGAAATCAGTTTTTTTAATCTATTAATTAATGTGATGTATGAACAGAACACGTCAAAATGCTTGTTTTTCTTTATATTTTCTTTCCTTTATTTCAGACCTTAAAAATGTTCAAAAAACCTTCTTCAGCTTGAGGTTGGTTGAAGGGAGGGGGTTAGGGGTATAAAATGTGATGTATAAACAGGCCAACACCTCAAAATACTTGTTTTTCTTTATATTTTCTTCCCTTTATTTCAGACCTTGAAAATGTTCAAAATACCTTCTTCAGCTTGAGGTTGGTTGGTTGAGGAAGGGGGGAGGATGGTAAAGATCAAATCCTCCTCATCAAAAATGGCAAAGGGTTGAAGACAATAGATTTACCTAAAAAAGTAGAAAGCTTGTCCAGTTCATGCATCCCAAGAGTCACACACAAATTAGCATATTTGCACACAAAAGCTGTGAAACGGCCAATGTTTTAAGTAATTTGGCATTGGTAGAGTTAATGTTGCATGTGTTAATCCCTTGTTCTTTAAGATCAAATTTAAGTGCAAACTACATCCTTTTAATTTTTCTATTCATGTGATTTGCTTTCTCTCTAAACTTTCTTATTTTTATTATTGTATTTTTTATAGTGAAGACAGGATCAAAAACGGTGTGAAGAAATTAAAGAAAGGTCGCAAGGGGTCAACTCAAGGGAGGCTTGATACTTTCTTTTCTGTGATTGCATCATCTAATGCTGGAGCTAAGAGAAAGGTAAGATCAGACCTGGAAAAACAGCAGGAATTCACAGGAAGAATTTTTTTCTCGTAATAATATATATATATTATATATATCTATATCTATCTATCTATCTATCTATCTATCTCTATCTATCTATCTATCTATCTATCTATCTATCTATCTATCTCTCTCTCTCTCTCTCTCTCTCTCTCTTTCTATCTATCTATCTATCTCTTTATCTATCTATATATCTATATATATATATATATATATATATAGATAGATGAATATAGATATATATATATATTATATATCTATATTATATATCTATATCTATCTATATCTATCTATCTATCTATATATATATATATGTATAGATAGATAGATAGATATAATATATAGATATATATATATAGTGTAGTCATTGTATAATTGTCTACGTGTTTGCAGGCCAAATAGAAAGTTACAAATAATGATGGTAATGTCATATAAATGCCAACTTTGAAAGAAAACATGATATTTCGTACAACTCAGTACTTCATCAGATGGAGACCAAAAGATAAGTAAATAAAGTACAATATAATACACAACATAATACAACAATGATTAAAAGGTCCTTAAGTAGTTGAGCTTGGAAAGCTGTCTTTGTTTAGGCCCTTTTATTTTTTTTGTGCCTAGTAGGATAATCAGTTCTGTTTCCTAAGTAGTCTTTTGTTTGTCATCTGAAAGTTGCCTTCTAGTATAGAAAATCTGAGATGAGAGAGATTATGTCCTGGGGAATTAAAATGAGAGGATACTGGAAAGCCACACTTTTTGCCTTATGCTGCTTTTATGGTTGTTGAAACAGGAGCCAGAATTTGGTTTCTGTTTGTCCTATGTAATGAATGGAGGGGCAAAGGTTGCAAGTTAAGAGATGAATAATGTTGGAACTGTCACAATTGAATGGGCCTGGGTATAAGGTTTCGCCATTAATGGTAATGGATTTGTCATTCATCATGTGTCCACAAATTTCCACCTACTTTTCCTGCAGAGGGTGTTGGAGTTTTTTGGGGGCAAAGGGTTTAAAACTTTACTTCTTGTAAGCATGTTGTGTAGGTTGGGGGCTTGACGTCTGGCTATTACTGGGGGAGAGTCAAAAACAGTTTTCAGATTGCATTTAAGTTTGATTATGTCCCAGTCGCGTTTGATGTGCGTGGGGAGGGGGCCAAGTCCTGTGTTGTGTGATGACTAGGGGTATTCTGTCTGATGTGGTTTTGTATGTCAGGAGTTAGGAGCATGGTATGTCATGTACTTTGTTCCACATACGGAGTATGAGTTTTAGGGGGTAGCCACGTTTAAGAAAAGAACCAACAAGGTCAATGGACAGACTGTCAAAAAGGGAAGGGCTAGAGCAAATACACTTGTAGCGTAAGAGCTAGCTGAAGACAATAAAATGTTTTATATGCATGGGGTGGTAGCTAGCGTAGTTTAAGTATGTTTGTCAGTGGGTTTGCAGTAAACAGATGTAGCTATAGCATTGTCAGGTGTGATTTTGACAAGGGTGTTTAGGAAGGTTATGTCGGTTTTAGAAAATATAAGGGTGAATTTGGTGGATGGGTGAAAATAATTAGCCATTTGTTCAAAGTCCTTTAAGTGCCCCTTCCCCATGCTCCCAAATGAAAAAAATGTTGTTGATGTATCTTAATACAACTCAGGTTTACATGGAGAATTTTCGAGGAGTTTTGTTTTTCAAATCGGTCATGAAAATATTGGAATAGGAAGGTGCCATTTTGGTCCCCATTGCTGTGCCTTTTAGTTAGATATATTGTTAGTTATTGAATTAAAAAAACATTGTGGGTATGTATAGAATTTGTAAGTTCACAGATGGTTGCACATGATTCTTTGGTGGAGCCTGTTTGAGATAGTATATTGTTGACTGCTTGTAGGCCTTTGGCGTGGGTATGTTGGCATAAAAGATGATACGTCCATTGTAACAAGAAGAGAGCCCCTTTTTTCTACAATAGCCATTTATTATAAACACACATGCTTCCAAAGAAAACGGTGTGAATTAAACCACTTGTTTCTCTCAAACATCTTTTGACATCATGTTTTGAGGATATTTCAATTCCTAATGCAAAGCCTCTATTTTAAACAGAAAAAGCAGGAATAGACAAATCAACAAAAACGAAAGGTTGCACGTAAACTGTTTTGTTGATGCATTGTAAATTTTGCTAAAAACTCATTAAGAATTTTTTGCCTTTAGACCCTTTCAATCCGACACCCTCAATTTCCTCAAAATCAGGGGTAATCCACACCATTCAACCCGAGAGACTTTTAACAAGTAATTGACTAGCAACCAGCTATTGTTACACCACACACAACACAGGGGTAATCTATACCTTCTTAACTGACAGCATCTTCATAGTCTATCTACAGTTCACTTGTAAGCAACCAGCTACTGTTACACTGTACACAATAGGTCATTCATTTGGGGCTCAAGCCACCTAACTGCTGTTCAGTGAAGCAAATAAGATTAGTCTTGGCTGAGCCTAAATATAAATATACATTATATGCTTGGGAGGACTTTGTGCAAAATCCATGAATGATCGATGGACCATTCCTCTTATAGATGGTTATTTCCTCATTTAAGTTTTCTGTCCAGGCAGCTCAAGTAAATATCATGGTTGCCTGGATAAGATTTGTGGTTGTCCGGGCAGCTAAACATGGTTTGTCAAACCCTGAGAAAGAGAATAACTTATTTCATTCTTTTCTTTTCTTTTTATTAGGCTGAAGATGCAAAGGGAGCTAAAAACAAGAAGAACAAGGCAGGAAAGAAAAAGTGAGGAAACAATTATGTCCCTGCTAGAACCGCTCTCACAGGAGAACAAAGGTTTTACTAATTAGGGAAGTCCCTGATTAGGTATTCCAACATTCTTGCTCAAAATACACCTCTTCCCAGTGAAACGAAACTTAACTCAAGATGTAACATTTTGCAACCAATATGAAATCTTAGTTTGCTGTAAGTAATGAAGAAGATTAGGGTTGGGAAGTAACTGGGATCCTAATTCTTGCTATCCAAAACCAGAAATAAGAATTGTTTAAATAAAAAGAATGAATGCCTTATAAGACTGGTCAAATTTGTTTTGAAAGGGGGCAATGTAGTAATTGTATACATAGTGCATCAAGTGTATTACATGATAAAAATAGTGTTATTAATCTTTTAAAGAATTGTACAAAAGCAATTAACTACCTGTACATATATTGATATATCATTGACTACCCACAGCTTTGTACCAGGTCATTGGTTGTTTCACTATCTGCTCTTGCTGTTTGATACTTCAGAATGCATGTCCATTGCTTCTAGGCATTTGTATGGTACATCATATTATCAGTTAACTCAGTTTGTCAATATGCGATATCGAGGGGAGTATTTGCAAAATGCCTTGAAGGGGTCATAGAATCACTAGTGTTTAAGTTCAACAAATTCATTGAACACTGGATTGAATTGTAATTTGACCAAAATTTTAACCCCAACTTGCTACTACACAGGTCACATCTTGCTCAGCATGCAGAAAATGCTCACATGTTAATTGTGAAAAAAAGAAATACATGATGATGAACAACACATGGGTTTTCATTTAAGAAAGTAAGAACTAAAGTTTGATGTTTATACTGTAAATCTTTCAGTACTAATAATCGATTTGATAGGTATATGATTAGAACAGGTCAGTGGTGACTAAAGTGTGAAGACAGAGCTGGGGAAATGTTTATAGCAAGTTAGATCCATGTTAGATAAATGCTAAAATATCGGAGCTGTTAAACACAAACAAACAAAAGAAAAATCAGAGAAATTACCTGTATATAGAGAACATTAGTGAGAAATGAAGAAGTTAGCTGCCAGACATATCATTAGCCTACTTTATTGTAAATACTTCATGAACAGAAAATGTTCAACATTGAAATACTGAACAATTTTTGGTCTTTGTCAGATTTTAAATCATCCATACTGCAGTGTGAACCTCAGTTCACTTCTATACATAATCATTTGTTTGAAAGAATTTTGTTGTGAAGTGATTGAGAATTATCATACTTTCTGACAACATTTTGTTAAAAACGACATGGCCATCATATTAGTAAAGAGCCATGCATGCAATGTAGGCAATGAATTTGCATGTCTCCACATGTCTTAATTGCAACACTAGTTTTAATAAATTTAAGAGTATTATTTTGCATCATGGGTAGAAGTTTATTGTGTACAGAACATGTCATGAAGGTTTGTGTCCAGAGTGTACATCATGAAACCATTTAAGAAAATAAATTGTGTGTGATTAACAATCAAATTGGCAATAAAAATGTTACACTTTTTAAGGTTTTTTTAAATTGATAAATTATATTCACAGTGCTCTCAAGGTATCTACATAATTTGAAGAATGTTGTGTTATTAAATGTTTGTATCATATGCCAACACATGGTTTTCCAGTCTCAATTCTCTTCAGTCTGTAACTGGACTTCGAATGATTTGTAGTAGCAATTATAATTTTTTCATATTTTTCTGTATGTTGACTTTTAACAGTTAACATTTTATTTGATTGTTGCACACCACACCTTAAGTCTCACACGATGGTCAAAATGCTATGACGATGTCCAGTTGAAAGGAGATTGGTTAATTATTTTTGAATATTTGTAGCTGAACAATAAAAGGATTAAAATAGGATACGAAACGGCCAAACAATCTTATCCAAATGACTGATATTTGAAGTCTAGTCAGCAGGAAGATGATTTTTAGATTTGTCTGCCTTAGAATGAATTATTTTTCTATTACAATGAATTTCTTGGCAGCAAAGGGTGCCCATTAGCAGAGGCACAATGATAAACCAAACTTTTGCATGAACAATTCTGCCTGTATGAAGGGGATAATTTGCTGGGAAGGGGCACAAGAACCCCCTCCCCATACCCTAGGGGATACAAGTTACATCTACATCCCTCAAAATCTTGTTTCAAAATTAAATCGTGTACTTTACAAGATTAAGAGTAGATTAGCCACATTTGTCATGCTTAAGAGATGATCATTAACAGAACTCATGAAATGAGACTGAGCTTAGGCAATTGAAAAATCTAAACTTTCCTTTATAATAAGATTGTAAACATATTTTGCCAAATATTAGTTTAACAGTATTAATACAAAATTTATTTTACATTTGATAATCAAAAGCTCCTTGCTTGCACTCATGAGAATATATCGTCCCAGTTCTACTTTTTGGCAGTACAGAATAAGATGATTTTTCAAAAACATTTGATCTTTTTTACAAATAAAGCTAAATTATGTAAGATTTTTCTTTATATTTCTTGTTGATGTACGACACCGTCTTTGTAAATAAACAGCTTTGAAGCATTTCTCAGTTTTATCTCATTTTTTGTACAGAATACAGAGAGTGGAGCATCCATGACACAGTGACATTTTGTGACAAACTTTCATTGTTTAAAAATCTGTGACAGTTTGAAAATTTTACATTTACAGATGTATTAAAATTTGTATGACATTTTGTGACATGTTTTACCCCTTCACTTACACTCATTGGTAATTTGATGTTGCAATTTTAGTGGTGGATTCCATCTTTTATGAAACCGACATAACCAAATGATCCTTTCTATGAGTTATCACCAGTCAATTGGTCAAGATGTGTACATCTAAGCTAAAAATAATGATACATAAATTTATATAGCATCAATTTTGTAAAAACATTCAAAAGCGCTTTACATACAAGGAAATTAGATGCGAAATAAGAATACAGAAATGACAACATAAATAGAAGAAATACAATGGATCAAGCTGCACATTAGATGTCTTTTTAAACAAACAAGTTTTAAGCTTAGTTTTGAAGGAAGTCAGAGATACATTTGAGTTCAGTTGGGAGTGAATTCCACAACCAAGGACCTTTATAAGCAAAGGCCCTTTCGCCAAGAGTTTTATGCTTAATACGGGGAACAAATAGGGACTTGAAACGAAAGTCATAGCGGGATGGTTTTGCAACTACCATTTCACATAAATAATTTAAAGCAAGGCGTTTAATGCACTAAAAAACTTGTAAAATAATTTAATTATCTATTCTTTGTTTGACTGGTAACCAGTAAAGGGGACATCAAAACAGCATTAATGTGAGAAAATTTTGGTAGTCTGAAAATCAAACAAGCAGCACCATTAAGTATTCTTTGAATTCTGTAAAGTTGATAATCAGGTAGTCCAACAAGAAGTGAATTACAATAATCAATATGACTCATAACAAAAGAATTTATAGGGATTTTCATGGAATGTACATTTAGATATTTGGCAATCTGATGAATGTTATAAAGACCGTGATAAGCTTTGGAACAAACTTTCCCAATATGAATATTCATAGAATGTGATTGTCCAAATAAACACCTAAATGTTTTACACTAACAGATGGTTTCATTTCAGCACTTTGATGGACTGGACTCCAGCTTTAGCCAATTGCTGACGAGTGCCAATTAGAAGAAATTCAGTCTTGGAGTCATTGATCATGAGATTATTCTTGACCATCCAAGATCTTACTTCAGCAATAAGAAATTGCATTGCCCGACTGCCTCTTTCTCTGAGATTGAGCCGGCAATCAAATGTAACAGGCAAAACTGATGTGACATTCTGTGCAAAAGGTGCCAAAATTAATGTGACATTTGAAATTTTGTGACAAGCCATCAATCGATCAATTCATTCTCTGAGAATAGCAATATCTGACTAAGGAAGGTGGGGAAACATCCTGTGATTTACTGTAGCAAGCTTAAAATGGTTGTGTAACATTTTTACAAAGCACCACCCACCCACACAGAAGCTGGGCTTCACCTCTACATTAAAAACAGTGTTCATTGCAAGAACCCCCATTGGCTATTTTTTCAAGTTTTTAATACCCAGGGTGTGGTATGTTCACAAGACACCATATTACGCTGTCAAATTTTGTGGGTCTTGATTTTGTGCATTGCTGTAGGACGAAAAGTTGAAGAGACACCTATACCCCATCATTCTGGCCAACCTAAGTTGCTTCAAGTCTGAAAGGTAATGAAGAAATGGCAACACATGGATTGATGGATAACAAATAATGGCCAGGTTCAGTGGTAAATGGAACAAAATGATGGAAAGTTCAAAAATTCCCTAAGTTTGATCAGATTTGTGTATAATTCAGATTTCTTGTAACTACAATTTTCAAGTCTTTCTAAAAATTTATTGAGATAATTTCTGGAATTTTGTAACTTGTGGACTATTGGATATACCAGACGAGTACTAAAATGAGCTGTGTGAATTACCTGTGGAATATATCAGACGAGTACTAAAACAAGCTGGGTGAAGTACCTGTGGAATATACCAGACAAGTACTAAAACAAGAGCTGGGTGAAGTACCTGTGGAATATACCAGACGAGTACTAAAACAAGAGCTGGATGAAGTACCTGTGGAATATACAAGAGTACTAAACAAGAGCTGGGTGAAGTACCTGTGGAATATACCAGACGAGTACTAAAACGAGCTGGGTGAAGTACCTGTGGAATATACCAGACGAGTACTAAAATGAGCTGGGTGAAGTACCTGTGGAATATACCAGACGAGTACTAAAACCAGAGCTGGGTGAAGTACCTGTGGAATATACCAGAAAAGTACTAAAATGAGCTGAATAAAGTACCTGTGGAATATACCAGATGAGTACTAAAACAAGAGCTGGGTGAAGTACCTGTGGAATATACCAGATGAGTACTAAAATGAGCTGGGTGAAGTACCTGTGGAATATACCAGACGAGTACTAAAATGACCTGGGTGAAGTACCTGTATAATATACCAGAAGAGTACTAAAACAAGAGCTGGGTGAAGTACCTGTGGAATATAGCAGACGAGTACTAAAATGAGCTGGGTGAAGTACCTGTGGAATATACCAGACGAGTACTAAAATGAGCTGGGTGAAGTAGATGTGGAATATACCAGACGAGTACTAAAACAAGAGCTGGGTGAAGTACCTGTGGAATATGTGGAATATACCAGAATATACCAGTACTAAAACAAGAGCTGGGTGAAGTACCTGTGGAATATACCAGACAAGTACTAAAACAAGAGCTGGGTGAAGTACCTGTGGAATATACCAGACGAGTACTAAACAAGAGCTGGGTGAAGTACCTGTGGAATATACCAGAAGAGTCCTAAAGCAAGAGCTGGGTAAAGTACCTGTGGAATATACCAGACGAGTACTAAACAAGAGCTGGGTGAAGTACCTGTGGAATATGCTGAATAAATTTTGAACAAATAATTTCAGTAAAACACATTGGTTAAATAAGTTTCATAAAGTGCAGTAACATTTGGCCGACTGTTTGACATTACTCTTTTATATTAGAAGACCAGTCGTTATAAATTTGTAACATCTTTAGAATTATCTACTGGACGCTGCAAGATATTCAAGCTCCCTTGTCCTCTACCATGCAAATGTAAAGTTTACCACTGAGCTGATGCTTTAATTCTAGCAAACATCCTTTTACACTTAGGGGCCAGCCATGTATGTAATAATAATACAGTATGTAACTGCCCTCATCCTTCCCAGTTCCAATAGCTTTCACAACCTCCTTCCAATCAAAAAGTTCTATACGATAGCTTTCACAACCTTCAGTGGACCAATCAAAAATTTTCATACAAGAGAAAAAAAATATAAGTAAAGAATTTCTATTTCCAGATATATTTACAATTACTTAATTTGTTTATCTAAATTAAGAATTTAAGGCAGTTAGTATGATAAAAAATAACAAGAGATTCTCAATAAAATAAGAATTACAATTGCATAGAAACATAGGGTCCCTGTGTTTATCAATATAAACTATTCCATACAAAAATACAAGTTTAAAAGCTCACTAAATTATTTGGGTATTTTTTTGAATCCTGTAATTTCTACTAGAAAAGCAAGAAAAAATGCTATTTACTATCTATTCAATTTTTACAGTAAAGACACCATGTCACACCTTGACAGTCTATAAGCAATCACTATATTTTGACCACACCTTAAACATGCAAGCATGAATAATGAAACTTTTTTTTGCATGAACAATGGTCATCCCAGGTGAGATATGTGCCAACCTCTGGGGGTCATTCTCCTGTGAGGTCCATCATCCTTAAAAGGTTAACACAAATAAGGAGGTTGTCCCTGCAAATAGAGTATTACAACAAAATACAGTAAACGTGTAGGTGGGCTGGATGGTTTTATCTCTCAAAAACCCTATCTTGTCATCAAGAGGGTATGGTTATTCACCCAAAAATGTAGGTGGACTTCATGAAAGGTCAACATGTTAATTTGAGGTTAACTGAAGATTTTGTGCGTAGCGACCACCGGAGATGACAACACCTGATGAGAAGCATTGTGCATGCAGGAAGGTCAAAATTCCCAAACATAAAAACAAAATTATTAAAGAGTGACTTTTTAAGTCACAATGCCCATATAGCATCCTAAAACAATTAGGGTCCCAAAAATACCTCTAATGTCACATGCCCAAAATGGCACCAACAAATAATCATGTACTAAATCACATTTGAGAGTGATTTTATGGTCAGTGCTCAAATTTCTACATAGAATTATGCACCCAAATCACATCTTGCAGTCACAATTCCCACACAGTATAAAGACCAATGGTTTGTACCCAAATCACAACTCAAAGTGAAAAGCACAAACGAACAACTACGCCCAAAATTACTCTTCAGAATGATTATAAGGTCATATTGTCCAAGCAGCATTCAATTATGTCCTTCAAAACACTATAGAATTATCACAATTACCAAACAGCACAATTATTTTCACCAAAGTTGCACCTTATGCCATAATTCCCATGTGACGTCCAACCTCAAGTTCTAAACACAATTGCTATTAAATAATCAGCATCAATCTATATTCAAGGTGTTCATCTTTATTACAGTACTGAATGTGGATATACATCAGGGAAATGCAACCCCATAGAAGTGATGACCGGGAATGTTGAAGCACTTGTAGGAGCAGAGCAACGCCCTCATAGGTATTCTTCCAGGGAATTAGACAGCCTCAGATCCTGCAACAGAACAACATATAGATTAACAACAGAAGTAGAACACGATATAGACGAACAACAGTAGAACAACATATAGATGAACAGCAGAAGTAGTACACCATATAGATGAACAACAGAAGTAGAACAACATATAGATGAACAACAGAGGCAGAACAACATATAGATGAACACAGAAGTAGAACACCATATAGATGAACAACAGAAGCAGAACAACATATAAATGAACAACAGAAGTGGAAGAACATATAAATGAACAACATAAGCAGAACACCATATAGATGAACAACAGAAGTAGAACTACATATAGATGAACAACATAAGCAGAACACCATATAGATGAACAACATAAGCAGAACACCATATAAATGAACAACATAAGCAGAACACCATATAGATGAACAACAGAAGTAGAACAACATATAGATGAACAACAGAAGTAGAACAACATATAGATGAACAACAGAAGTAGAACAAGAAATAGATGAACAACAGAAGTGGAAGAACATATAAATGAACAACAGAAGTGGAAGAACATATAGATGAACAACAGAAGTAGAACAACATATAGATGAACAACAGAAGTAGAACAACATATAGATGAACAACAGAAGTAGAACAAGAAATAGATGAACAACAGAAGTGGAAGAACATATAAATGAACAACAGAAGTAGAACAACATATAGATGAACAACAGAAGTAGAACAACATATAGATGAACAACAGAAGTAGAACTACATATAGATGAGCAACAGAAGTGGAAGAACATATAGATGAACAACAGAAGTAGAACAACATATAGATGAACAACAGAAATAGAACTACATATAGATGAACAACAGAAGTAGAACTACATATAGATGAACAACAGAAGTAGAACAACATAAATGAACAACAGAAGTAGAACAACATATAGATGAACAACAGAAGTAGAACATATAGATGAGCAACAGAAGTGGAAGAACATATAGATGAACAACAGAAGTAGAACAACATATAGATGAACAACAGAAGTAGAACTACATATAGATGAACAACAGAAGTAGAACTACATATAGATGAACAACATAAGTAGAACTACATATAGATGAACAACAGAAGTAGAACAACATATAGATGAACAACATAAGCAGAACACCATATAGATGAACAACATAAGCAGAACTACATATAGATGAACAACATAAGCAGAACTACATATAGATGAACAACAGAAGTAGAACTACATATAGATGAGCAACAGAAGTGGAAGAACATATAGATGAACAACAGAAGTAGAACAACATATAGATGAACAACAGAAGTAGAACTACATATAGATGAACAACAGAAGTAGAACTACATATAGATGAACAACATAAGTAGAACTACATATAGATGAACAACAGAAGTAGAACAACATATAGATGAACAACATAAGCAGAACACCATATAGATGAACAACATAAGCAGAACTACATATAGATGAACAACATAAGCAGAACTACATATAGATGAACAACAGAAGTAGAACTACATATAGATGAACAACAGAAGTAGAACAACATATAGATGAACAACAGAAGTAGAACACCATATAGATGAACAACATAAGCAGAACACCATATAGATGAACAACAGAAGTAGAACTACATATAGATGAACAACAGAGGCAGAACACCATATAGATGAACAACATAAGCAGAACACCATATAGATGAACAACAGAAGTAGAACTACATATAGATGAACAACATAAGCAGAACACCATATAGATGAACAACATAAGCAGAACACCATATAAATGAACAACATAAGCAGAACACCATATAGATGAACAACAGAAGTAGAACTACATATAGATGAACAACATAAGCAGAACACCATATAGATGAACAACAGAAGTAGAACTACATATAGATGAACAACAGAAGCAGAACACCATATAGATGAACAACACAAGCAGAACAACATATAGATGAACAACAGAAGTAGAACTACATATAGATGAACAACAGAAGTGGAAGAACATATAGATGAACAACAGAAGTAGAACAACATATAGATGAACAACATAAGCAGAACACCATATAGATGAACAACAGAAGCAGAACAACATATAAATGAACAACAGAGGCAGAACAACATATAGATGAACAACAGAAGTAGAACAACATATAAATGAACAACAGAAGTAGAACAACATATAGATGAACAACAGAAGTAGAACAACATATAGATGAACAACAGAAGTAGAACAACATATAGATGAACAACAGAAGTAGAACTACATATAGATGAACAACATAAGCAGAACACCATATAGATGAACAACATAAGTAGAACTACATATAGATGAACAACAGAAGTAGAACTACATATAGATGAACAACATAAGCAGAACACCATATAGATGAACAACAGAAGCAGAACAACATATAAATGAACAACAGAAGTAGAACAACATATAGATGAACAACAGAAGTAGAACAACATATAGATGAACAACAGAAGTAGAACAACATGTACTTGAACAAGAGAAGTAGAACAAGATATAGATGAACAACAGAAGTGGAAGAACATATAGATGAACAACATAAGCAGAACACCATATAGATGAACAACAGAAGTAGAACAACATATAGATGAACAACAGAAGTAGAACAACATATAGATGAACAACAGAAGTGGAAGAACATATAGATGAACAACAGAAGTAGAACTACATATAGATGAACAACATAAGCAGAACAACATATAGATGAACAACAGAAGTAGAACAACATATAGATGAACAACAGAAGTAGAACAACATATAGATGAACAACAGAAGTGGAAGAACATATAGATGAACAACAGAAGTAGAACTACATATAGATGAACAACATAAGTAGAACACCATATAGATGAAGAACAGAAGTAGAACAACATATAGATGAACAACAGAAGTAGAACAACATATAGATGAACAACAGAAGTAGAACAACATATAGATGAACAACAGAAGTAGAACACCATATAGATGAACAACAGAAGTAGAACAACATATAGATGAACAACAGAAGTAGAACAACATATAGATGAACAACAGAAGTGGAAGAACATATAGATGAACAACAGAAGTAGAACAACATATAGATGAACAACAGAAGTAGAACAACATATAGATGAACAACAGAAGTAGAACAACATATAGATGAACAACAGAAGTGGAAGAACATATAGATGAACAACAGAAGTAGAACTACATATAGATGAACAACATAAGCAGAACACCATATAGATGAACAACAGAAGTAGAACAACATATAGATGAACAACAGAAGTAGAACAACATATAGATGAACAACAGAAGTAGAACTACATATAGATGAACAACATAAGTAGAACTACATATAGATGAACAACAGAAGTAGAACTACATATAGATGAACAACAGAAGTAGAACAACATATAGATGAACAACAGAAGTGGAAGAACATATAGATGAACAACAGAAGTAGAACAACATATAGATGAACAACAGAAGTAGAACTACATATAGATGAACAACAGAAGTAGAACAACATATAGATGAGCAACAGAAGTAGAACTACATATAGATGAACAACAGAAGTAGAACTACATATAGATGAACAACAGAAGTGGAAGAACATATAGATGAACAACAGAAGTAGAACAACATATAGATGAACAACAGAAGTAGAACTACATATAGATGAACAACATAAGCAGAACACCATATAGATGAACAACAGAAGTAGAACAACATATAGATGAACAACAGAAGTAGAACAACATATAGATGAACAACAGAAGTGGAAGAACATATAGATGAACAACAGAAGTAGAACTACATATAGATGAACAACATAAGCAGAACACCATATAGATGAACAACAGAAGTAGAACAACATATAGATGAACAACAGAAGTAGAACAACATATAGATGAACAACAGAAGTGGAAGAACATATAGATGAACAACAGAAGTAGAACTACATATAGATGAACAACATAAGCAGAACAACATATAGATGAACAACAGAAGTAGAACAACATATAGATGAACAACAGAAGTAGAACAACATATAGATGAACAACAGAAGTGGAAGAACATATAGATGAACAACAGAAGTAGAACTACATATAGATGAACAACATAAGCAGAACACCATATAGATGAACAACAGAAGTAGAACAACATATAGATGAACAACAGAAGTAGAACAACATATAGATGAACAACAGAAGTAGAACAACATATAGATGAACAACAGAAGTAGAACACCATATAGACGAACAACAGAAGTAGAACAACATATAGATGAACAACAGAAGTAGAACAACATATAGATGAACAACAGAAGTAGAACAACATATAGATGAACAACAGAAGTAGAACAACATATAGATGAACAACAGAAGTAGAACAACATATAGATGAACGACAGAAGTAGAACAACATATAGATGAACAACAGAAGTAGAACATATAGACGAACAACAGAAGTAGAACAACATATAGATGAACAACAGAAGTAGAACACCATATAGACGAACAACAGAAGTAGAACAACATATAGATGAACAACAGAAGTAGAACAACATATAGATGAACAACAGAAGTGGAAGAACATATAGATGAACAACAGAAGTAGAACTACATATAGATGAACAACATAAGCAGAACACCATATAGATGAACAACAGAAGTAGAACAACATATAGATGAACAACAGAAGTAGAACAACATATAGATGAACAACAGAAGTGGAAGAACATATAGATGAACAACAGAAGTAGAACACCATATAGATGAACAACAGAAGTAGAACAACATATAGATGAACAACAGAAGTAGAACAACATATAGATGAACAACAGAAGTGGAAGAACATATAGATGAACAACAGAAGTAGAACAACATATAGATGAACAACAGAAGTAGAACAACATATAGATGAACAACAGAAGTAGAACAAGAAATAGATGAACAACAGAAGTGGAAGAACATATAGATGAACAACAGAAGTAGAACTACATATAGATGAACAACATAAGCAGAACACCATATAGATGAACAACAGAAGTAGAACAACATATAGATGAACAACAGAAGTGGAAGAACATATAAATGAACAACAGAAGTAGAACAACATATAGATGAACAACAGAAGTAGAACAACATATAGATGAACAACATAAGCAGAACACCATATAGATGAACAACATAAGCAGAACACCATATAGATGAACAACAGAAGCAGAACAACATATAAATGAACAACAGAGGCAGAACAACATATAGATGAACAACAGAAGTAGAACAACATATAAATGAACAACAGAAGTAGAACAACATATAGATGAACAACAGAAGTAGAACAACATGTACTTGAACAAGAGAAGTAGAACAAGATATAGATGAACAACAGAAGTGGAAGAACATATAGATGAACAACAGAAGTAGAACAACATATAGATGAACAACAGAAGTGGAAGAACATATAAATGAACAACAGAAGTAGAACAACATGTACTTGAACAAGAGAAGTAGAACAAGATATAGATGAACAACAGAAGTGGAAGAACATATAGATGAACAACAGAAGTGGAAGAACATATAAATGAACAACAGAAGTAGAACAACATATAGATGAACAACAGAAGTGGAAGAACATATAAATGAACAACAGAAGTAGAACAACATGTACTTGAACAAGAGAAGTAGAACAAGATATAGATGAACAACAGAAGTGGAAGAACATATAGATGAACAACAGAAGTAGAACAACATATAGATGAACACAGAAGTAGAACAAGATATAGATGAACAACAGAAGTGGAAGAACATATAGATAAACTAAGAATAGACTTTGAAGAGTGATGCATCAAAGTTACAAATCTTTATTTCTTAGTACTTAGATATTTAGTCTCTTTGTTTGATGAGGGCTTAACGGCACCACAACAAGCGAGGGTCAAATTAAACTTTCCAGGTTTCCAAATAGGCCACGTCCACCATAGCAACACAGTAAGTATGTGGGGCAAATAAACCTCAAATCCGCAATCGTGCATTACCAATGGCTTGACATTTAAATGTTCACAAGGCCTGGAGGTTTCCAAATAGGCCACGTCCACCATAGCAACACAGTAAGTATGTGGGGCAAATAAACCTCAAATTCGCAATCGTGCATTACCAATGGCTTGACATTTAAATGTTCACAAGGCCTGGCGCAAGCTTTGAATCATTTATGGCACTTCTTCGGATCTTAAGAGCTTTTAGCAAAAGGGATAAACAAAATTCAGTTTGCTAATTGTTCTGGGTAGAAGCAATCAGATTTACAAAGCCCACAGAGGGCCCATAAGCGCAATTTTTGTTCACCATTTTGCCGTCACTCAGTCTGTGTGCAGAAATTTGCTTTGTACAGTATGTTGCATTGACTACATCAGCGCACGCCGCTAGCTAGCTGTACTGTACCAGTACCGCGTAGGATGTTTGCCCCCACTTAGTTATGCAGATTGTGTTGCTAGGAAAATTTAAGCGGTGATTGGTTAAAACAAGCTGTCAACTATTAAACCCAGAAAAGTTAATTGTTCCTGAGAAGTTAGATCATTCCAGATTTAGGAAGTCTCATTTGTCACCTGTACAAGGGCAGCACATTTTTGTTGGTTGAAGATTGGAGAGGGGCATAAAGTACAGTTCATAAATCAGGAAATGTCCATCAGGTCCAATTTGCAAACTTGTGTTAAGCTTTGCTGATGACCTTTGTTTTGGCTGTACAAATATTAAAGACTCAGATTTCCACTTCCAACTGTTCATACATGAGCTATTATTGGGAGAGGAGAGAGCGAACATAATCACAGAGATCAATGCTGTTCTTTAATGTTGTGAAAGTACCTAGCAGGGATATTACCTTAAAAGACTTAAGTCTGTTCCACTGACCAACAAAAAGAGCATCAAATTTCCAGAATAAAAATAATTTAGTTTTGAAAATAGCATTCTTCACTCTCCATTACATTTTTAAAAACTTATAAATAAATCAAATAAAGTTGGAAATTAGAGTAATTTTTTAATGGACTATATATAGACATATAGAGGAAGCAATCTAAATTGCTTTAAAATATACTATAAATAAGTTTATGTAAAAAAATAAAAGGATTATACCAATTGTAGTAATTTGTGATGTATAACACAAAAGTGTGTGTGTGTCCAGGAAGTGGGAAAGGAAGGGGGGGGGGGAAGGGAAGGGGGGTTGGGGTGCAAAAACCTTGGAATACTGTCAGTTTTTGTCATCTTAATATTTTTGCAAGAAAATAAATTGGATTTGACTAAAAGTGGGGACCAAATTTGGAATTTCTGAAACAGATGAGGTGACGTTAGTATTTTATTTGTAAATCTATTCTGCTTTTTACTTGTCTGTCACAATTCGTTGAAGGGGTGCAGATGATTCTGACTAAAAGTTGAGTCTTTACCAAACCCCAAACAAATTCTACTGGAAATAGACTTTCCAATCATGTTTAGTTACTAAGATAAAGAAAAGAATTACAATTATGCAGATTTTGAACCAGTCCTATATCCAAAGTATACCATATATTCAAAATTCCTCAAACTGATCTTCCATTCCAGAAATCTAAATACTGTTTGACCCCAAAATTGGAAACTACAAGATTATTCAACTCTAGGTATCCATAACCTTCAATTAAAAGTGTTCTTTTAAAATAATTAGAATGCTTTTTAATGTTAAGATTTCCATTGCAATTTGAAAAACTTTCAATTTTTTTTTTTGCATAATCAGCTAAGCCCCTTCAAAGAATCCAGCTGGAGGATTAAATAAAGTCTGATTTATTGCATAATATATGGAGGTACTGTATGCCCATTTATACTTCACAAATATGCAAATTTAGACTTGAACATTCAAAACTGTTAATTGGGCAACAGCCCTCATTTTGTCCATAGGTCTTTAAAATGGTAATAATTAATACACGCTTTCACAGTACCATCCACCATTTTGAGTTGCGAGTAAATAATTATTCCCTATTGACTGTAACGAAAGCAAATTCTTAAAGTCACTTTATTTAAAATTCTGTTGCTTCGATTTTTTTCTTTTCTTAATATATTATGTAACTTTTGAGTATTCTAGGTAATATTAAGTCATCAGGAAAATATCATGTCATCCTAACACAGAAAGTGAAATTTGGGCCAATTTTATGACCTTAGGCCATGTACAATGTGCGTATTTCTAAATGACGTGCAATAATACTACGCAAACCAAGAGCGTATTTTGCTGTGCGCTCAAGCTGTTTGGTTTGTTTACTTGCAACTTGAACATGATAAGTCCTTGTGCATATGAGCAGACTGTACTGTAACTGTGAACGTGCATGTTTTGACTTGGTCAATGTTTCATATGTCAATGTTCATACCACGATACACTAGGAATTTCATTTTGACATTCATAAAAAGGACATTCATAGCACGCATATCTTACCTTATGCCCATCAATGAAACACACACATTCCAACCACGTGTTCAAAAATGACTCGCCACAAAGGGCGCACTTGCTGGCCTGAGCTAATATATCTCGTACTTCTGGGTAGTGCTTGATGGCACGCCTCAGAAATGACCACCTTTTAGAAAAAGGAGAGAGGAGCATGAAAAGTCATGAGAAAGCAGAAAGAAAAATTGACCAAGAGGTCCAAAGTACCAAATTCCCCATTGGTTTAGAAGACTCAATTATGCAACAAAAACACATACAAGTTATTGGTTACCTATATTTTGTACACAAAATCAATTTCTTTTTTGATGAGATTTAGATTTAATCATTTACCTTTCTATTATCATAAATGAATTCTTGTTGTGCTGTTTTGTGACTACATATTTTGATATTCCCTTAATAATGCAAAAATGACGACAACAACAACGACATATTTACGACAACGATAATAATAATAATAATAATAATAATAATAATAATAATAATAATAATAATAATAATAAAAAGAAACACATGCAAGTCTTGCATGTTATATGTATCACTAATCTCAATCTGCCAGGTGATGTAGGGCCCTGTAAGTTAACATACATGGTTTTGAATTAATATAATTTTTACATGTTCATTATCTTACCTCTGATATTTTTTTACCTCATTTTTTGAGGGGGAACTTTCATTCAATTTTCATGAATATTTTGTGGAAAATGTCTTCAATTTTCAGGAAAATTTCTTCATTTTCAAGAATTTTCGGGATATGTTGACAAATTTTATACAAATTTAAATAACTTAATCAAATTTTCCATTTTCCCTTCAAACTTATCTTAATGATTTCCCAATTTACCACCCAATCAGGCAGAAAGCATGAACTTCTTTTCAGAGGGGGTAGTTTGCCCCCTGATTCCCACACCTCTGCTTGAATTTTGTCCATATTTATGTTTTGTACATCCATATTACAAATTTGATCAATCTGCTTTCTAAAGATCTTAGAAATAAGATAATCATATTTTCTTCAAAAATACTTACATATATTTGAAGATGATGAAAAACAAATTAAAATCAAAAAGATGAGAAGCTTGTTATTATTTTATTAGGGGTTTTAATTTGAAATGATTATGAATGGAATATTATTGAATGGATAAAAATGAATTATATGCAAAGTATTTATAAAATGCGATAATATATTACAGGGTTTTAAATGGAAAATAAAATAAAATCATTCATAGACAAAAATGAATTATATTTACAAAATGTGGTAATATTTGCTTTTATGCCAATTTTACTACATTTTTTATATAAAATATAAGAATATATTCTATAAAATAACAAAAAAATAAGCTTTCTTTACAAGAAGGAACTTAGGCTCTTTTAGGTTATTTATTAATAAACATTAATCAAAACTTATGTTATCTATTACTAAACATCAAACCTTATGTTATCTATTACTAAACATTAATCAAAACTTGTTATTAATCAGAACTTATGTTAACTATTACTAAACATCAATCAAGACTTGTTATTTGTTACTAAACATTAACCAAAACTTATGTTATCTACTAAACATCAATCAAACATTAATCAAAACTTATGTTATCTATTATAAACATTAATTATCTATTACTAAACATCAACCAAAACTTATGTTATCTATTACTAAACATTAATCAAAACTCATGTTATCTATTACTAAACATTAATCAAAACTTATGTTATCTATTACTAAACATTAATCAAAACTAATAATATCTATTCTCTCTCTCTCTAGGTGCCGAGTCTGGAACAGACAATGGCGATCATGGCCCTTCAGTCACTTCTCTTTAGAGCTAAATGCATAAACTTATTGCTACTTAGGCTGCTGTTGGTTGCCCAGTTGTTTAAACTTTGGACATAATTAACTCGCTGCCTTCCTCTGCTTCTTTTGCCCTCAATTTTTCCACACGCTGCAAGCTGTTCCAACCCACCCTCCCGATGAATATGCCCGAAAAATTCCATCTGTCTCCTTCTGATGGCATTGAGTAGGGACCTGTCCATGCCTGAAGCTATCAGGACATCATCATTGGTTTTCCTTTCTGTCCAAGATATTTTCAACATTTTCCTAATGAACCACATTTCCATGGCTTCTAATCTTTTCTTGATGTCACTGGTAATTGTTCAGCATTTACAGCCATAGAAAAGAGTAGACCATACATATGCCTTCAAGACACAGACTTTCATGTCCATTCCAATATTTCTATTCTTTGGAATAAGATTCATTTTTCTAAACATGTCTTTGGCAATTGCAATGCGTTGTCTAACTTCGTTAATGCACCTAGTATCTGATGTTAGTGTGCAGCCCAAGTAGTTAAACTGTTGTACTTGTTTAATTATTTCTCCTTGGCTTTGTATACTACATAATGGGTTAATGGCTTTTTATGAAACCACCATACATTCTGTTTTCTTTACATTTAGAGACAGCCCTCTCTTCCACTTTCCACTACCACTTTATCTAGAAGAGACTGCAGTTTTTCTTCTGACTCTGCTATAAGCACCGTGTCATCTGCATAGCATAGGTTATTCATATTATAGCCTCCAACTTTCAGCCCCTCAAGACTGTCGATGTTACCAAGTATTGTTTCACTGTAAATGTTGAAAAGATCTGGTGACAAAACACACCCCTGCCTGACTCCTCTTCAGATTATCTTAAATTTACTGTATCTCCTTCAAGTCTAATTGCTGCGTCCTGGTCCCAGTATAGGTTTCTTATAACTCTTAGGTCTTTTCCGTCAATGTTCAAATAATTGAGTATTTCAAAGAGACCTTCATGTTTGACTTTGTCAAAAGCTTTGGAGTAATCAATGAAATCTACTAAACATTAATCAAAACTTGTTTTTTAATAATCAGAACTTATCTTAACTATTAATAAACATCAATCAAAATTTGTTATCTATTACTAAACATTAAATAAAACTTGTGTTATCTATTACTAAACATTAATCAAAACTTGTTTTCTATTATTAAACATTATCTAAAATGTATGTTAGCAGAATATTGATTAATAGTTTTAAGATGGTCATTGTGAGTTATGTCTGTAACACTGAACTTCTTTGCTTCCAGTTACAAACTTTCCATCTTCAAAACTGTTTGAGCATGTTATAATTGTAGTTAGTACATCAGATACATCTAAATGAATACACTGAAACCAATTTTAGTTCATTTGTTATGATGGAAATGATTGAACTAAAAGAAATAAAAGATATACACAGAGTTAGCAACATAGGCATATAGAACCACCATATTTCAGAGGGGCAACAATTTTTGACCATAAAAGATTTCTCATTTTGTGAAATTTTTCCTGAACTTTCATTAAAATTTGGTTCAAGAATTGAAATCTTACCACAAAATCTATTTTCCCTTTGCATACTTCTTTAGTCCAATTCACTGTTTTTCTTTTTTCAATGAGTATATGCATATACTTTGCCATAAATTCCTCATTTTGTCAGCATTGAGGGGACATTTTCTCCTGCCCATACCCCATCCCATACGCTTATGGTTAACGATTACTCTGTAATATTGAAAATTAAAGTGCATACAGGTATGGCAGTGCTCATGATCTACAACTGGTTTAAAATGTGCTTTTACTTTGTTGAAACTTACGCTGGATTTTCATCATAATACATTTTCCCTGCTTTCTTAAAAAGTTTCCGTCTTTTGAAGCAAAATATCAATATAAAAGACACAAAGATGTTGAGATACATGTGGAATTTAGTATGATATAAAGATATCAAAGTTACTACGCATATAAACATTTTGTACTTACCACCAAGAAAGACAGTACATAATCAAAGCATGTGCTTCATATACAGTACTTATACCATTAAAACAATTTTGCATGAATTCATGTTGTGGGTTTGCTCTCAAAACTACTAAGACATATTATAAGAACTAAATCGGTGGGATAAAAATGATTGATTCCCATAGTGTGTTGAAAACTGTCAGGTGTGGTAAGTTTCTAAGTGAAATTCCAAATGTGATATCTTTTAAACAGAATAAGATATCAACATGTTTTTCTTTCTCACCAGTTGTTTCTCTGATGGTTCTCTATCATATACATGCATATACATGCACAATTCACAGGAATATTCATTTAGAAAAAAACAGAAGCCCAGGAAATAAAAATTCAAAGAAGAAAAAAAAATAAGCTGTTGAACTTAAATTAGCCATTACGAAATTCATGTCCAAGTGAATAAAGTTGCTAGATGCATGATCATGCAGTGGGAATTTCCAACAGATTTGAAAATAATCAAATGATCTTCAAGATCAACACAATTATGGGATGATATGGTATACTGATCTTCAGTGGACCTTAGATGTTCTAAATAGCTCTACAGGTTCCAAATGATCAGAATAAGAGATCAAAAGTATGAATTGGCTCAGATCAGTCAAATCACCAAAAACAATTGTTTAAATGGTATGAATATCTTGCTCTGCTATGACTCACAAGTTTGCTTACAGTGTTGCTGGATCATGGTCAACAATCATGGTATAATTTACTCTAAATACCATACAGAGTTGTTTCTTGTTTAAAAATAAATACCATATTTGACGCTTACGAAAATATAATCGCACCACTTTTTAGGCCCAAATTTTCTTCCTTATAAGCGTCCATGCCCCAGGCCGCGTAAAGTATGCTATTCAAATTGCAGTGTGTGAACTGGTTCTATACTGGCCCCACAATAACCTCCCCAAAACCATTGTGAGCGTCAGATGCAAAATAAGCAAATAATCATGTCACAAAACCTATTTTGAAGTATTCAAATTAATAAAATGAATTATGTTATCTGTCAAAAAGTTGTTGGGTGGGTTCTTATTAGAGCAGGGGTGCTTAATACGTCAAATACGGTATACGGATAAAGAAAACTGAATACACCTATTAGTAATCAAAATGAATCAACACGGAATTAAGATATTATTCAGAAATATATGCGTCTAAATTGAAATCACAGGAAACCTCCAAACACCACCTAGCTTTATAAGGTAGTTTCTGATGTGCCAGAAACATGTGACTGTAAGTGAATAAGATCATGATACATACCTATCTTTCAGTTGTTTGATGACATACCTTGCTGTTAATTCCTGGAGAGGAAAAGAATTCAGAAAACATTCAAAAATTATAATACTCTAATTTAAAGATATAAAGACAAGTTGAGTTTATATTCAACAGAAAAAGCTTTAAATTTTACCCAAATAGTCTGTAAAATATGTCAAAAGCAGGTGGAGTTTTCAATTTATGGCTAATCAAAGTTTGAAGAATATCCAATGTATGCAAAATTTTCAAGATGTATAAAAGAGAAGACAAATGTTTTAGATAATTCTTATAAGTATTGTCTTTAATTTCAGTCACTAAAATTCGCACTACTGCTAAATTTTGATTGAGGTATGATGGAGATTCAAATCCTCTTGGTTATATTCAAATGCTCCCATTCAAATAATATTGGTGAAGGATTGAAAAATGCTCTTTGTGAAGTCACAAAAACAAACAAGAATTTGCATAATTTCTTATAAGGCCTTAAAATCAAAATACTACAACTGATTTTCATAAAAAAGTTGCCTTTTCATGGCTTATAGCCTATTTTCATGGTTTATAGCCTATTTTCATGGTTTATAGGCTATTTTCATGGTTTCATATTTGTATGGTTTATAGCATATTTTTATGGTTTATAGGGTATTTTCATGGTTTATAGCATATTTTCATGGTTTATAGCATATTTTCATGGTTTATAGCATATTTTCATAGTTTTTAGCCTATGTTCATGGTTTATATAGCTTATTTTCATGGTTTTAGCATATTTCTATGGTTTATAGCATATTTTCATGGTTTCATATTTTTATGGTTTATAGCATATTTTCATGGTTTATAGCTATATTTTTATGGTTTATAGCATATTTTCATATTTTCATGGTTTATAGCATATTTTCATGATTTATAGCCTATGTTCATGGTTTATAGCATATTTTCATGGTTTTTAGTATATTTGTATGGTTTATAGCATAATTTTGTGGTTTATAGCATATATTCGTGGTTTATAGCATATTTTCATGGTTTATAGCCTATTTTCATGGTTTATAGCCTATTTTTATGGTTTATAGCATATTTTCATGGTTTGTAGCATATTTCCATGGTTCATAGCATATTTTCCACCAATTCAGCTCAAGCTGTTGCTACCTTGTACATGGTCTTTACTCCACCCTTCACATGATAGTTCCTTTTCTGTAAAGGTTTTTACTATCTGCTATACAAACATTGACAATTTACATTGAAAATTCTCTGTAATTCTGGTCATATTATCAAAGAAATACTCATCTTGCCAATGGGTTTCAAATAACTTACTACACTGTTCTAATACAATGTCACAGAAATAATAGATAATCATGTGATACTACATCGTTCTTACTTTCAATGTTAAGACTTCATCTTCTTGGACAGATTGCACTGGTAGCTGGTCTAGGAGAGGGTTCTCTTCACAGTACAATTCTTTTAATGGAAGCTTGTGCATCTGAAATGGAAAACAAGGATTAAACTGTTATAATCAAAATTACAAAATTGAAGAAGTAACTAGTGTAACTGAACTAAACCTCTAATTCCTACACACTATTGAAAGAGAGTACAAAGGTATGCTACTTCCTTACTTGGATTTTCAAGTTAGGAAAATGCATGTTATATATACACTATAAACCATGAAGATATGCTATAGACCATGAAAATATGCTACAAACTATGAAAACAAGCTACAAACCATGAAAAACGCTACAAACCATGAAAAACACTACAAACCATAAAAATACGCTATAAACCATGAAAATACAGTATAAACCATGAAAATACGCTATAAACTTGAGAATATGCTATAAACCATGAAAATACACTACAATCCATGAAAATATGCTACAAACCATGAAAATATGCTACAAACCATGAAAATATGCTACAAACCATGAAAATACGCTATAAACCATGAAAATACGCTACAAATCATTAAAATACGCTACAAACCATGAAAATACAGTGTAAACCATGAAAACAGCAACAAAATTCATCAAAATTGGTTACAAATTGACCACTTTGAAGCATTTTGAATTGAGCCATATTGTAAAGTTATGCAAATTATATTGTAATTTTGTGACATCACAACAAAAAACCTATTTCCTATGTTAACCTACTGCTTTTCAATTGTTCACCACCGTTCTTGGAATGGAAGCAGTTGAAAATAACTATCAGGTTATTAATTTCCATCATACCCTCTATCAAAATTTAGCGGAAGAAAAAAGTCTAATCATTGATTTTCATTTTTTTAAATGAAATTTAGGGCAAACGTTTTAAGAATTACATTCAAGATTTTGAGCTGCCCCTTTTCATGCACTGATTAATAAAAAAGCTTTGGTAATTTAAAGACTACCTTGTTCTGTCTGGTGAATATAAAATCTCTACCTGTCAATATACCTTTAAAATCCAACAAACATATTGTGGTGTATGAAAGAGAGAACAGCTAAAAGATTTTAATGAAATTCTTTAAATTTCTGCCTAAATTTCAGTCCCTTTAATCATAAAAATGCAATCTGCTAAATTCTGGTTTAGGGTATAAGGAGTTTCAAAACCTCTTGGTCATACTGGACCTCTGGCCATTCAAACAACATTGGTGAAGGATTGAAAAAAATTAATCTAATTTATAGGTTTCCTTGTTGTGATGTCACAAAAATTCATATAAACTTTGCTCAAGTTATCATTAAGGCCTTGAAATTAGAAATTGTCCATTTTAAACTGATTTTGATTGCTTTATAGCATTTTAGTTTCTTTCCATTAAGTTCAAGTTGCTGATACCATACTCCATAGATCTTAAAAATTCTCAAAAAATGCAGTAGCAAATACTGATGATGCAATAAAGTATACACAATTTAATGGGGATAAGTAAATATTATTTTTCATAAGCAAGATTTGGAAGAAAGTTAAGTTTGCAAAATTCTTTATTCTCATATGTATGCAGCATGTCCTTAGGCAACAGTAAACCCTAGCACAACAATATAAAATCACAATTGTGAAATTTGTTTTATATGCTATTTAAACAAGAATTATCCTGGTAAAATTGAGTTATTTAAAGTATTACAGGGCAAGCTTCATTTTCTAATTGTTTATCATAACTCTACCAAGGGTGTAGCAAATTCTGACCCCAAAGTTTATGAGTCCGTACGATACCTCCAATCAAGTTCTAGCAGGAATTGACCTTATCATTATCTTCAGTGACTGACATTTAAGAAAAAATTCATGAAGCAATATCTTTCCTTAGAGAAATGGTCCATCAATCATTCACAGTTAGTGCACATTATTACCTCAGGCATTATGAAACAGCTATTTGTATCTCCAGTTTGAAAACCAACTTCTCCCACTAAGACACCTAACACAGATGAGTGATTTCAATCACAAAAGTGCCTTGATTACTCCGCTCTGGCTTTGTGTAATCTTATACACACAAATAACCTTGGCTATTTGACTGTGGTGTGCATGGGAATGGCAGATAAATAATCAATGTTTTGAGTAGAAACACAGTACACTGAACAAGATGTCGGGTTGGTAATTGCCTTACCCAGAGTTTTCAGGATTAACTCAGGTGTCGGATGCGGGTAGGCTTAAAGAGAAGCTTTTACGGCATGTTTAAAAGTAACATAAAGTTTTTAAGCTGCCTGACCAGTAATACATCACAAATTTAGCATAAATTAAATTCTTTGATCCGACAGAACACAAAAACTGACCTGCTCAGGTTTTTGATCATTATGGTAATTGCTATGAACCCATGTACCTTAAGGCAAGTACCATCACTGACCAGAAAATTGGACTATTTGATTGATAGGCCCTTCTCTTCAATATGTATTTAGCATGTAACATTCCAACCATCCCCACCCCTCCCCCCCTCCCCTCTTCCACCACAGAACACACACCACAATAAATCTCATCAATTGGTCCTTAGTCTATAATCAAAAATAATTCTCAAGATAAAACATTTGTTACACATTAAACATAGTCCACCAGCATTCCTATTCGATTATCCCCAATTTCTTATCTCATTGCTTGCTGCTACTCATTTTCAAATTGAATACCTCGGATGGAAATATCCTGATCTCATTGGCTGCCACATCAATGACCTGCAAACAGCCGCATTTACCAAGACCCTCTGGTAACTCTTTGATTTTATTCTTCTGCAAATATAGTTTCTTCAACTTGGCCAGAAAACCAAATTCTAAGGGAAGACTTGCGAGCTTATTGTCTGCGGCATGAAACTCAGACAAGTGGCTAAGAGCACACATTTCTGATGGCAAGGAAGTTAACTGGTTGTTGTCAACGCTCAAATGCTGCAATTGTACAAGTCTGGCGATTGAAAGAAAACAGATCATCAGGATAAACTTCAAATTAAATCAATTATGCACAGCAAGAATTTATCAAAAGTGGATGGCTAGTCCCTTAGATTTTTGTAGTTATTTTTCAGTATTATCCTTTATTGAATGAAGTAAGGCAGCAATACTTAATAGGCGGCCCGCAGGCCAAATCTGGCCCGCCAGACAATCCAATCTGGCCCGCGAAAAATAGTCATAGTGCAAAAAAATATATAGTATGTCCCGAATGAGATTGGTAAAAATCACAAAATCCTCGTTTATTTTGGGTTTTTCCAAGGCAGATCAGCGCACTAGAACATCACGGCTTATCAATTAAAGTGTGTTTTTAGTTCCGCTATAAAATGGGCAGACTCGCGGCGTGTCAAAAAGCAGCCTGGATAAAAGAATCGCCGACATCTGGCGTAGCTTTTGGCACATGCTCTCAGTTTGTTTTTAATCAGGGATTGTTTTGACAGGTTTTATATTTCATGTAATGCTGGTTTTGCCATGTGATTGGCCCATGGCCTGAGGCTCTTGTCAAATGGTAGCCCTTAGAAAAAATTAATTAAGAAACCGTGAAGTAGGGAGTCTGAAACTGGACTTCCTCAAAAGTTGGGACCAAGATCTCCTGCACTTCTCCTCTGCCCACTTTCCGCACCACTCAAGTGCAGTAATAGATCAAACTATCTTATTAATTGACCTAAAAACTTCACTCCCACCTCTGCTTCTGTTACCACAAAGGACAGAAGCTCAAAGTATTCCATCCAGACTGATCAATGAATTCAAACTTAATTGATCAGACACACTACACATGACCTATCTGTCTACAAATTAAAAGGATTTCAAACAAAAAGTCTGAGAAGGGTTTAAGAAGAGATGTACTTTGACAACTGAGATACAATATTTTACTTACTTGTTCATGGCTGATGGTAATGTTTTCAACTTATTGTTGTTCAAATTCAGAAATTTCATATTTCTCCAGCCACCTATACAAGTGAGAGAAAAAAATCATCCTTTTAACTTTATTGGATTGCAAAATTTGTATCATTTTGATATCTATTGCATAATTGTCAAACTACATTACTGAAATTTGTGTATGGTGAAGTACAAAAATCATGCTATTAACTTTATTGGAAATTGCTCTTTTTGTCTCGCCTGCAAAGCAGAATGAAGAGACATTGTCCTGTCGTCATCTGGCATCCACAAATGTTTAACATGAGCTCATAACTTTAATTATGAATGGTGTACATTCATATAACTTGGCACAGGGATAGAGGACATGGGCATGATTGGGAGGTTGTGTGTGCATACTAATTAGCTTATTCGCATAAGAATGAAAATATTTGTACCTATGATATCTCTTAAATCAAAGTGGATGTGGTGATTTTGTTTGCACAAATGATCATATATGTGAAAAGCATTGTCTACACTTAATGGTGCTCTGTAGTGTGCATATTAATTAGGTTATTTGCATAACAATAGACTTTCATATAAAATGTTTAACCTGAGATCATAACTTAAGTTATATAGTACACATTCATGTAACTTAGCACAGGGGTAGAGGGCATGAATACTGTTCAATTGAGCATGATTGGGAGGTTGTGTGTGCATACTAATTAGCTTATTAGCATACCAATGAAAGTATTTGTATCTATGATATCTCTGAAATTGAAATGGGAGTGGGAATTGTGTTTACACAAATGATCATATATGTGAAAAGCATTGTCTACACTTAATGGTGAGGTGTAATGTGCATATTAATTAGGTTGTTTGCATAGCAATAGACTTTCATACAAAATATTTAACCTGAGATAATAACTTGGTACAGTGGTAGAGGGCATTAGTACTGTTCAGTTGAGATGATTGGGGGATGTGTGTGCATACTAATTAGCTTATTTGCATAACAATAAAATATATATATATATATATATGATATCTGATAAATTGAAGTGGGACACTTTTCTAATCTATGTTACTTGTAAAAGCAAACATTGTTACTAATTGTAAAATAAGAAAATCAAAAATATATGGCAGACGAGACTTACTTACACATTTCTTGTTTTAATTACATACAATTCAGTGTTTATGCATGTTCTACCCATCATACTTCAATCAATTAATAAATTCTTCAGTTTCTAACACATTATTAATGTCTAAAATCATAATGTCTATTGTAGATGTACACTCCTTTGATAGAGATGCAGTCACTGCAATGGCTCAGTGGTTAAGGAGTCTTGCTCCTTACGAAAGGTACCAGGTTTGATTCCTACAGTAAGTGCTGCATTGTCTCCTTGAGCAAGACATTATACTCTACTTGTTCCAGTCCACTCAGCTGTGATATGAGTATCAGCAATGCTGGGGAATTAACCTGCAATGGACTGGTGTCCTCTCCAGGAGAGTCATGTGCTCTCATCTGCTTTCGCCATAGAGGCCGGTGATAGGCACCATCCCTATGGGCCTAATGGCTAAAATGGATTTATTATTTGTTTGATGAGGGCTTAACAGCACCACGACAGCGAGGATCAAAATGTGCCGGAGAGGTTAGATCATTCCAGAGGTAGGAGCAAAAGAAAACAGCAGGAGATTGAGAGAAACACAAGAACTAAAGCCAGAAAGCTGGGATCGAGAGAGGAGCATGGGTAAAAAAACAAAGTAGGAGAGGGGGTGGGACAGGAGGACTAAATATGGTTGTAGAGGGAAGCATGATGAAGGAAGGAGATAATTTTATCTGGAGGGTTTTTCTGGAAGAGCTCAGCTATTGAGTTGTGGGGAGCAAGGGAAGCTCTGGGATAGTTGTACAGGGGGCAAGCAAGGAGAAGGTGATGGACTGTGATTTAATGATGGATTTAAGCATTGTATGATCAATTATACAAAATCAAAAGCTTTCAATGGACTTCCTATATTTCATCCAAAGACGTGAAGGATTATAACTTTTAAAATAATTTCAATGAAATAGCTTACCCATCACTTTTCCATCCATTTGTTGAATATTATTTCCAAAAAGGTGTAAAACTTCCAAGCAGTGGAGTGCTGCTAATGGCTCTGGTAACTCCTCCAACTTGTTATTCCCCAAATTTAAAACTGTGAGCTACATGAAATAAAGTTAAACAGAAAGGCCAAGAAGAGAAGTAATAAAAACAGTCCAAAACACTCCATACACATCAAGATGTGCTATAAACATATCTAAATGTGTAACGAACAAGATTAATGTACAAATTTGAAAACAATATTTGATAGCTTAATTACTCAGAACAAATAGCAAGAGTAAATCCTCTGATATTCATTCCCGCCCAAAAATGGTTTAAAATCTTTCTCAGTATACATATTAGCAGATAAAGAATAACATTATTGTATTCTATAAGCTAGAATTAATACAGCTGCTGACAATTTTCAATTGCCAGAATTCTTCAAACATGGAAAATATTTTTAATACAGTGATTAAAATTTTGAAGTCATTATAGACAGGCCACAATGCTTATTGTCTTGTAAAATATCTTATAGACACTGAACTGATCAACCAATCAGCAACGTTTCTGGGTTCCCGCACTACTCGAGTCGTTACTCCTAACTGACACTGTCAGACCATCGGCGCAGTAATTCCATGGCAGATAAGCAGAATTAAGAGCAGAATTAAGATACAGAATTTGATTCTTTCACCAATTAGCAGAATTATATCAAAAACATTCCAGAGGTTAGACATTTTATTTACACCATACGAGACTCAAGAACTATTGAGACAGTGAACAAAAAGTTAACCTATCCAAATAGTGTTCCATACCACAAAAATTCAGTATTCATACATAGTGTGAGCATGAAATGAGTGAGAGCCTTATCTCATTACAGTGGGCCTTTGAGCTCACCGTGGCTTTGCCACTGACCATAAGCAGGTGCCCACCAACCCATATATTTCAGGTACACAGAAAACTTATCCATAAATTCGACTTCAAGCCTCCTCAAAGACAATTAATGGATACTTTCAGAAAGGTTCCAGTTTTCTTTTGAATATTTAAGTCAAGTTGTGGCAATCCATGTTTAACCCAATAAAAATATAATATCGTAACACACCTACCAATTAGTTTAATGTCCCACCCCTATCATGATGAAATAACCATCCTCACGAGGAAATGGTCCATAAATTATTCATGGGTTTTGCACAAAGTCCTCTCAAGCATATAAGGTATATTTATACTTAGGCTCAGCCAAGAACTAATCTGATTCACATCACTGAACAACAGTTATGTGGCTTGAGCCCAAGATAAATGACCTATTGTGTACAGTGTAACAGTAGCTGGTTGTTAACAAGTGAACTGTGAATGGACTATAAAGATGCTGTCAGTTAAGGAAGTATAGATTACCCCTGTGTTGTGTATGGTGTAACAATAGCTGGATGCTAGTCAATGAATTGTAAAGAGTCTTTAGGTTGAATGGTGTGGATTTACCCCTGGTTTCCAGTAAATTGAGGATTTTGGGTTGGAGGAGTCTAAGGGCCAAAAATTCTTAATGTACCCCGGACAAGGTGCATTATGTGAGGCATAATTCATCTTTTCTCAAAATAACTGTACATATGTCACAAAAGTGATGCACATTTCGATGTAATTGATGCAAATCACTGTCACAAAAGTGACGGACATCACATTAACATTGACGCACATATTGACACACCAAAAATAATTAATACAATTTTAGATTTAATGGAAGGAACAGATGACATCAACTCAGTATTCGAAAATCTCCTTCACTGGGCTAGCTCTGACAAATGCACCAGAATTAAAGTTCATCTCCTAAGTATTGGTCATTTATTAATAAAGGATCAATTGAAACTACTGGTTTCAATTTATTTAGCTGTGATATAAACAATACTGGAAAATTTGGAACATCTAAGAGTCTGTTTATAATCAAAACCACTCATATTTCTGGTGTTGCATTCCAGTTTTTCATACAGCAACTCTGCTGATTAAAGCCATACTTTGCCCCAATTTGCAAAATTTACCAGTCCCGTTCATGAATTTTGCAGAGTAAAAAGTAAAATTAGTTTGGGCAGAGATATATTTTTATCAAAATCTTAAAAGGTTTGGTTTGGTTTGTTGATGTTTAACAGCACCACAACAGTCAGAGTCAAATGTGCCAAAAGGGTGTTAAAAACTAAGGTGCTTGAATTAGGACAGAGGAAAGAGAGGTGAGACAGAGGGAATGGAGGGAGAGAAGGTGAACAAGGGAAAGAAATTAAGGTAATAAAAGGAAGGTGAAGAAGGTAAGGAAGAGAAAGGAAGGAAAGGGAGGTTTAGATCAGGTGGAATAAATTGTTGTTGCAGAGAAAGGTGATGAAGTTGGAGGTAGGATTGTTCTTAAAAAGATTGGAAATTGAGATGGAGGGGGAGAGGTGTGATCTGGAGTTCAGGTATATGGACAGGTTAAGAGGTTGTGCTTGATCGAGAGATTGGTATTGCATGTAGGGCAGAGAAGAGCAGAGAGCCGAAAGTAGGTGAGAGTGGGTGAGTAAGGTGTGACCAAGGCAGAAGCGGGTGATAACAACGTCCTCCCTGCGGTTGTGACTGTGCAGGGGAACGTTGGCCCCAACTTTGGGTTTGATGGTGTGAAGTTTGTTACTACTCTTAAGATTCCAGGAGTCTTGCCAGGTCCTACTGAGGTAGTGGAAGTGGAAAAATGGAGGTCTGAGTGCGGGATAGGAAAAGGAGAGATGTGAATCGACAGAGCACTGTGGGCGTTCTGTCAACTCTCTTGTTGCCGGGAATGCAGACGTGGCTGGGGATCTAGAAAAAGATCATGTTTTCCCAAGGAGGAAAAGAGCATGAATTTTATTGAGGATTTGTAGGATCAGTGCATTGGATCAGACCATGTTGAGAATGTTAGTGAGAACAGATTTAGAGTTGAAGAAGATGGCAAAGCGGGGGCGGAAGGAGACTTTCAACAAAGTTTAAGGCCAAGAGGAAGGCCTATGCTTCAGCAGAGTAGATTGAGGCTCCATCAGGCAACCTTTGAGGAGAGGGTGAGGCCAGGACAGGCGGTGGTGGTGGATGCAGAGGAGCCTTCCGTGTGGAGCCATTGGTAAAGAGGAAAGAGAAGTCTTAGAAATTTCTACTGACTTGGCAGTATTTGGAGTGAAAGAAGGCTGGGTTGTGGAGAGCTTTTGTGTAGCAGGCGTGGGAGGGACAGTGTGCCTGGCAATCGAGAAAATGTTGATGTTGGCTTTGGTGAAGTAAAAGTGCATCCGGATCCCGATAGGTGGGGGGATGTGTTTGTTGAGGTTGGTAAAGGAGGGAGAGCAAATGGAATGAAAGCAAGGTTCTGTGGATCGGTGAGGATACGAAGAGCGAAGGAGAAGCGGTGTACATGATATCAAAGGAAGGGGGGGGGGTTCATTGACCTCTATGTGGAGACTGGGGATGGGAGTGGTATGGGTGGTGCCAAGACAGAGTTTTATGGCAGTGTTTTTAGTAACCTTGAGGTGCCTTAAGTAAAATTTGCAGGCGGAGGCATAGATGAAGCTGCCGTAGTCCAGCTTGGACCTGAGGATGGAGCAGTATAAGGTGAACAGGGTGAGACAATTGGTTCCCCAGTCAGTGCTGGAGAGGACTCTGAGGAGATTGAGGATTTTGTGAGCTGGTTTTGAGGGTGTTGATGTGGGGAAGATAGGAGAGCTTAGAAACGAGAATGATTCCGAGAAAGCAAGAACTGTCTTTACTGGGGATAATGGAATCTTTGGGATGGAGGCTAGGGCAAAGAAAGATGGAGTTGCTGTTGTTGAAGTGAATGAGAACAGTTTTGTCTTTTGAGAAGTTGAAGCCGTTGTTTGTTTGTTTGTTTGATGAGGTCTTAACGGTTGAAGCCGTTGAAGTCGCTCCAGTGAGCTAAGTTGTCCAGGCAGTATTGGAGGTTATTTTCGAGAGTTTGGAAGTATGGGGAGGACAAGAAGATAGCAAAATCGTTGATATAGAGGGAGCAATTGATGTTGTGGGAGGGCCTTGGTCTGATGATTTGAGGATGAAGAGAGTGGGAGAGAAGATACTGCCTTGGGAGACACCAAGCTTTCAAAAAACAATAGAATCTATAATGGTATTATCATTGGTTTTCACAAATTGTACATTTAATCACATGCAACAGATTTAGTAAGTGACACACATTGACCCACCCGTGTCATTGATATGACTGAAATCTTTGGTAAAATGACTCACCCCACAGTCACATTTACATGTATGACTGACATCTTAAGTGAAATGCACATGTGAGTCACATTTTATTTTGCAATGACCCACCTTTGACTCACCTTGCCGGGGATATAGGGGTGGGACAATTGATAGGTGCATAATATTCTTATACCATAAATTTGCATTCAATTTGCATGCAATTTGTTTTCTTTCATGGCTTTGCCCATGAACCCCTGGACACCCTCAAGGGGCCCTTTAGACCCAAAGTTGTGGAGAATTTACACCTACCCAGCTTTATAATCATTCATTGACCTAAATTGCATCAATCATAATTAGTGCAGGCCCGTGGCCCATAGTTTTGAAAAAAATTTGGCAGCCATGGAATGGCGCCCATAATTTTCAAAAAAAATTTACAGGAATGGCGACTGTGCCTATAAGATTCACAAAACTCTTACAGGCACGGCAGCCGTGCATATAAGCCCCACCTTAAAATTTATGACATGAAGAAAATTAGGTTAGATCTAGGCCTATTTGTCAGGCTGGGCCTGACAAATAGGTTTCAAAATGCCTGTTTTGTCAGGCCTGGCCAAATGTATGAGGGGCAAAAGAGTTTCTATTTGTAAGGCCGGCTACCCTAACCATTTACCATTGTTTGGCCATAATTTCTTTCACTTTAACCTATTTCTGTATGCTAACGTTGTGTGATTGCTGTTGTTTACTGATCTGCGGCCTCACAAAGGTTATGATTTTTCCTATGCATGCCATTAGAGATCAGCACTAATTTTTTTGGTGAGAAAATTTACACAAATTTATACAGCTTCCCTTAGAATATTCTTCACTTAAAATATTAAACATCTTTTATTTATTGTTTATTCACTAAATCCTCCCATTTAAAACTTACTTGGAAATGGTATTTTCTATGGGTTTTCTGTTCGCGACGCGAACAGCTATTACTTTTAAAGCAGAACTAAATTTTGTTGATTATTCATGAGGTAAAGTTTCCAAAAAAATGTCGGCCAGTACTTGAATAAAGGCTTATGCATCAGCAGTCTGGGATCTCAATCACCAGTGTGATGTAGATAAACTTGAATCAATTCAAAGGAGAGCAGCCAAGTTCTGTATGGCATACTACTCTTATAAATTTAGTGTCACTAACATGCTTCATAAATTACAGTAGATCGGCCCCTGCTAAAAACAAAAAGGAACACCCGTCTACAAATGCTATATAAAATCGATAACAATCTTGTCGCCATTAATAATGATAACCTAATCCCAAACACAAGAATTAATACAAGAAATAACCATAATCTGAATTTCCACGTTCCTTATGCTAAAAAGAATGTTTGTATGTAGGTCTAGGCCTACTTCTTCTTTCCTCAAAGTCAAACACTAAAAGATTGGAATGCTTTACGGCACCAGACATTGTACATGCACCAAGTCTATAAAAGTGTTTTAAAAGCTAAACTTGCTAAGCTTGTTAATTGATTTTTTCTCAGACTTTTGCTACGACTGGTTGACGTCCATGTCCTCTAGAAGGATTTTTTCCGACTTAACCTATTCAGATTCAGAAACTTTCACAGCTTAACCTATTTGTAAATTTTTCGCGAAACAGGCTTATACGTTATCGAATGTTAAGGTAGTAGGCCTACATACAGTGCGAAGTGATGAGATTTCTCGCGGCAATTCACTTAAACGGTTGTTTTTCAGCTGCAAATTTTGTAATCTATAAAGCTTTGAAATTATCTTAGGAACACGATCGATGTCTTTGCTGGACAGGTTAATGGATGTTGGTTGCCCTTTTAGTGCTCTAAGAAGAAGGGTGTCCGCCATGTTGACGCTCGTTTGGTTGCTCGGCAAAAAATGTCACATGATCAGGAAGCATCAGCTGCAAGTGATGCTTCGCACTGTGAGATTCATATTCAGTCTCAGATTCATATTCGGGATTTACTTTTTTTTAATGTCGCGGTGCTACTTTTTTTTTCTCCAAAAGTTGTTTTAATTTTTTAATTATTATATATATATTGTTTTTTCCGATTCATACTAGATCATCAGTGGTGTCCTGACCCTTGGTCATTTTTTGCATTCATTTAGTTGTCAGTCCTTAAGTGTTTCGGGGGCCACTTGATGCCCAAACTAAGCTCGTGGATCAACATACCACAGATGTGAGACCCAGCACCTCCAGAAATAATTTCACATATATGCCATATCCATTGAAGCCGTCCGGAGACCCTCGTAAATGGGCCCAACAGGTCAAGTATGTGGTCATTATTGAAATATACATTTTTTACTGCTCTTGCATGAGCGCCTGAAACCGGGCCTGAAAAAGCGAAACTAGCTCGTGATTTAAGATACACACATGCGACCCCACACTCCCATGAATAATGTGATATCCTTGCCAGATCATTGAAGCCATCAGGCACCCTAAAAAATGGGCCAAAATGGCGTACTATATGATCAATTTTAAGTCTTGTTTTTCGGCATTTTGGTTCCCTGAGGCTCTCAAACTAGCTCGGGGACCAACATACCCGCATATAGATGCGAAACCCCACACTTTCAGAAATAATTTGATATATGTGCCATATGGATTGAAGCCGCCAGGCACCCTGAAAAATGGGCCCAGATGGCGTTGTGGTCAATTTGAAGTCTGGGTTTTCGGCCTTTGGGTTCCTTGGGGCAAGTTCCAAACTAGCTTGTCTGCCAACATACCCGCATATACACATTGGACCCCACACTCCCAGGGTTGGTTTTGATGATGTTGATGTGGGGGAGATATGAGAGTTTAGAATCGAAAGTGATTCCAAGGAAACGAGAACTATGCTTACTGGAAATGGTGGAATCTTTGCAACAAAGGTTGGGACGAAAGAAAAATAGAGTTCTTGTTGTTGAAATGAATGAAAACAGTTTTGTCTTTTGGGAGATTGAAGCCGTTGGTTTTACTCCAGCATGTTCAGTGAACTAAGTTGTCCAGGCATGTTTGAAGATTATTTTGGAGGGTTTGAAAGCATGGGGAGGACAAGAAAATAGCAAAATCATCGACATATATGAGAGAGCACTTGATACTAGGGAGAGAGCTTTGGTGATGCTGTTGATTTTGAGGATAAAAAGAGTTGGGGAGAGGATGCTGCCCAGGCAGCCAGGTGTTGTGAATAGACGCACCCTGAAATAGCGAGAATGGAGGTAGTTCTGGATGAAGATTAGAAGACCTCTGAGGCCAAGGAGCATAGGTTCTAGAGGATACCACACCACCAGGTAATGTCAAGGCCTTTTAATGTCAAAGATGATGGAGATGGTGTGATGATTCCTGTTGAAGGCTTTACGAAGATAAGTGTCTAGTTTGAGAACATGGTCCAGATATTTCCGATTACTCCTGAAGCCATTTTGAGTAGATGAGAGGATCAGTGTAGTTCTTCTCAGGTACCAGCAAAGTCTATAATTAACCATACGTTCCATTATCTTGCAGAGGCAGGATGTGAGAGCGATGGGGCGATAGTTATTGGGAATGGTTTTGTATTTGTTGGGCTTACAGGCTTAAAGATGGGAATAATGATGGCCTCTTTCCAAATGTTGGGGGAAAGTTTTGGAGGACCACAGGTGGTTGTAAATCTTGAGTAAGATGTCGAAAGAAGTCCTGGGAAGTTTCTGAGAAGATTAGAATGAATGCCGTCGGGGCCTTGGAAAGATGATCCGGATTTTTTCAGGGTGGAAGAGAAATCAGAGTAGGTGAACAGAAGGTTTTATATTTCCTGATTGTTAGATTGGGAAAGATTTTCATTAGATGAGGTTTTGACGAAAGTGGAGGCAAAGCAGTTGGAGATTTTTTTGTTGTTATGGATGAGGTGAGATATATTGTTGGAAGTCCTTTCCCTTTGAAGTAACGGATCATGTTTCAGACTTTGGAGGGGAGGGGAAGGGAGAGGGGAGGGGGTGGAGATCCAAGAAGGAGACATATGTTTCCCCAGATCTTTTTGCTAAGTTTAATGGTCTTTCTGGTTTTGGCTTTGAGATTACGGAAGTTATCCATGTTTTGGGGAAAGGGTGAGTTTTGAAGAAACGGAGGGCTTTATTCTTAAGAGGATTGTTTTTTTGCAATCAGTGGTGAACCAAGGTTTGAAGTTTTTGGGGTTAAGGAGGAAATGAGAATAGAAAAATTTGCGATTTCCCATAACTTTGGATTTAGGAAGTTAAGAGATGAGGTTGTCAAGGTCAGTCAGTCAGTGGGGGAAATGGAGTTAGGTGGGATGTTAAGGTTACATATCGTGATGGTTTTGTGTAAGGTCAGGAGATGGCAGGAGATATGGTGGTTGGAGTGAATGGGGACAAGGCTCGAAGGGTCGTTCCTAACAGATGGAAAAACCGCCAGAAGCTTTTCTGGCGTTCTGGGAGATAAAGTGTTGCACTGAATATCCTGGAATGTGGGCGGAGTTGGTGGAGGATAAAACAGTTTCCTGAAGGCAGATAATACTAGGGTTGAATAATTCAAGGTATTACTAGGGTTAATAATTAACTTTTATTTGAGCAAAATTTAATCTATCGAGTAATTATTTAGCAAATTTACTTATCAGTTAAATAATGAATCATTTGTTAAATAATTAATTATATATTCAATAATTAAACATTTGTTAAATAATAAATCATTTGATCAATTATAAATAATTTGTTTGATAATCAAATATATTTCTAGATAATTATTTCTTCAACAAAAATCATTTATTAAATAATGTATCATTTTGTTAAATAATCAATCAGTTGTTAAGTATTGAAATTCTTGCTAAATAATCATATATTTTCCTGAATTGTTTGTTAAATTACTAATTGCTTTCCTAAATAAATTTTAGAAACATATTAAGTACAAATAAATAATACATACATTAAAATGAATTTTTGCATATAAAGATTTAAAGGGAATATTATAAGTATATTTGAAATTTGAATATTATTTAAGAATGACTAATATTTTAAAGACAGGCTGTTTTTCAAGTATTCCTTTCAAATATTTCACATAAAGTGCTCTTTTGGCATATCATTTATGCAAATCATTTGGTTTAGTTAACCTGATCTTTATTGAACATAAGTGATCTGATTTGAGTAGAATGTCCACTGGATGGATTGTCCAATTAATTCTTACCTGGTCGTTCATCACGTGTTTTATCCCAGATCAGAGGAAGTGATTGAATAACTTAAGGTTTTTATTCCAGATCTTATCATTAAATGTACGATCATGGGCCTTGGTCGAAATACATGAAAAATGAATTGGACAAGCAAAACACTGTCTGACTGTCTGGCAAAATGACGAAGCACCCCTATACCTAAAATCTCTTTAGCATTACCATACATACACCCCATCCCTCCCACAAATAGTATTGGCACCAAAATGGAGAATTACTTCACTGTAATTGTGGTCAATAACTTGTATGTTATTGATAATTTTAAAGTGTTCGTACAATCTTCTAATGATAATTTATCCGCAAACTATGCCATCTTTACTTGATATCAAACAAGATGACGGGCTAAGAAGAGTGAATCACCCCATAAAAAGCCCAGACTAATACCCCACCACCACACACACACAAAATAAAATAAAAGACGCCCAAAGTTAGTAAAGAACTTATCAATGTTGACTTTGAAATTGTGAACAGAATTGAAACTAACTACCAACTCAGGAAAACCATTCCACTCATTAACAATTCTTTGCGAAAAGCTAAAACGCTGAATATCTATCCGTGAGAACTCTTTGGTCAACTTCAAACTGTTCAATACCACGTGTCACATGAGGATTAGCTGAAACATGCAGGAATTTACAGGAAGTCAAAGCATCACTACCAGATAAGAATTTGAAAATATACTTAAGGATCATTTTCAAACATTAACTGCAAAACATTATTTTACTCACTAATTCTAACGAGTTTACGATACTTAAATATGATGACTATGGTGCATTTAATTGGCCACAACGAAATTCCATCACGCGGGGGTAAAGACTGGGCGAGGATGATCAAATGAACTCGGTGCTTCACAATACAGTTAGCAAACACGGTATCTCCAAGAAGCACAAAGCCTCACAACATAGGTACACAGACTTTGAGTAGAAATACAATTCAGCTTCGACAACTCTGTCATATCCTTTGACACATAGCGTTTATCACGTTTATCTAATGCGAGTACAATTGTCAAATGACCCGATTTACGTTTACCCAGAATCCGATACCCCTTTGACCAACTACATGCACATATCTTTAAGATTCTTTACATTTTATGCAAATGAGATGAAAAAGTAGCGTTCCGACATAGGCCTGAAGTATACAAATACAAACTAATATATAAGATCGTCTTCACCCCATGAGTTTACTCCCATACCTGGATATGATAACCTAAAATTTAAGCTACACATTTGACAGATGTATCTGATTGTGTTGACGGCTGTGATGTCTGTAGTTGTCACTCTGGCTGTGACTGTGGTCATGACTGTAACTATGTTAGGGTGACTTTGAAGCCAAAAGAATAAACAAATAAAATAAGCTCTAATCAAAAGAATTATTTAAAAAACTTTTTATTTTATTTCAGCATTAAGTGTATATAAACTAAATCTAATTTAATTGCTATTTGTAAAATAATTCGCATCCTTTAGTAACTTGCCTCATAGACACGTTTCCAATAGCTTAAGTACCTTCAGGCAGTCAGGTGATTTTGATCTTAGGATTAATACCGTCTTACTTAAATATATTTTGTACCCATCTAATAGTACCCATGCTCAGTGGCATAGCCAGGATTACATTGTTAGGGGGCAATAATCCTCTTTATGGGGCAAAGCTATGAACAAGGTAGGAAATTTTCAACAACAAAAATAATCAATTTAAGTTTGCGGGGTACCTCAGAGGCATAGAAACTCGTCATCTGAGCATGCCAATATTGTGCCCCGACATTGATATTCTTAAATAATGCACACGCTGTGTCCGCTTAAACTATTCCCGAAATAAACTCCGTACGTACAGTGTATTATAATTGTATACTGTATGTATGTAGAGTGAGGGCAGTGATAGGTACATTTTTGGTGACCTTGAGATATTCGATTTTCTATCATGTAGAAAAACCGAACATCGCTAATGTAAGAGCGCGAATCTTTTATGGGGGGCAAGAACCCCCAACTTTCCTAACAATGGGAAAATCGCACGGGTAAATTAGTTTCCACTTTGCTGCTATTCCGAAAATCTCGTTCAATTTTCTGGAATTTTCTTCGTTTTCGGGAAATTTCCTTAATTTTGAAGAATTTTTCATCATTTTTTACAGTTTATGGAAAATAGTGCCAAATTGTATTCTAATTTCCAATGATATTACCAAATTTTTCCTTTAATTTCAACAAATTGTCCTTCAATTTTACCAAATTGTCTTTCAATTTTACCAAAATTTTCTTAAATATTACCAAATTTTCCTTCAATTTTCTTGATTTCATTTTAATTATTTTCCAATTTTACCTCCCAACTTGAAAAAGGAATCCAATCGGGAAAGTAAAAACCTTTCTGGGGAATGTTTTCCCCGTTCCTCCTCCGCTTCCTACGGCGTCTCTGACCCTCTCTTTACAAGAGTCGTTTGCAGTGTCGAAAGGCAGCACTGCACCATTTTATGACTGAAGAATCGAAGAACATTGAATTGAAATGGGATTATTTTAAAGGAGCACTAGACCGAAAAGTGATGGCATATTGTTACCCTAAAATATCGAATGTGTATCTAGCACGCAACGGTATAGCAATTTTTGGTTAATATGAAGTAAATAAGTAATCGACATTTATCCTCGGTGGGTTATGGTGGCATGAAGTTTATCATCGATCTGTTGTGGATAATATATCTGTGAAATTCGCAAAAACGAGCCCCCTGACTACTATTTAGTCTGTCAGTCTAGTGTTCCTTGAAATGAGGCTATAACTTTGCCGGTATAATCAAATTCAAATGTTCTAATTATATCTCCTACCTATACAGGAATCATCATTTTTAATATACATCATTGGGAATTGAAGGGGGGGGGGGCATAATATGTAATTTGGGGGCATTTCCCTGGCTACACCATTGCCCATGCTAACGAATTTTCGTTGCCACATACTATCATGCTAGCCTCCTTCATTCGTATTGTTCATTAATCTTATTCTCATTACCGCATGTACGAATCTAACTTCATTGTGATAATAACTTGTTTTTATTTTTCTCAGAAGCAATTATTGTGCAATTAATTACATACAATTCAGCGTTTCTGATTAAATAACATATAAACACAAACGAGTAATTTAGGAGCCCCAGAGAACCCAAGGGCCGAATCCCCTAATTATACAATTTCTTTAACACATAACTGCCATTTGGGTCCATTTTGAGGATGTCTGACGGCTTCAATGGATATGCATGGTATACATGTCAAATTATTCCTTTGGTCTTCGGGGTCCCATGTGTAAATGTGGGTATGTTGTTTCAAGAGCTAGTTTTGGAGCTCCAAACGCCAAGAGCAGAAAAACGTTTAATTACACAATGACCAGATAATTGTCCTGTTGGGCCCATCAGTACTGGGGTGTTTGACGGCTAAAAAAAACAAATCTGGGGTGTGAGGTTACGTCTCACATATATATGCGGGTATATATTAGTTTACGAGCTAGTTCGGGAGCCACAGGAACCCAATTGCCGAAAACCAAAACTTTAAATTGAAAATATAGTAGGGCCTACGCTATTCGAGCCCATTTTTGAGAGTGCCTGACGACTTCAATCCATATGGCACAAATATCAAATTATTGTGAGTGTGGGTTCCATGTATATGCGGGTATGTTGGTCCACGAGCTACTTTGGGAGCTCCAGGACACCCGAGTGCAGAAAAACCTATATTTACACAATGACAGCATGCATATTTGGCCTGTTAGGGCCCATTTTCGAGGGTGGCTGATGGCTTCAATGGATATGGTACATATATCAAATTATTCCAAGGGTCTTGAGGATCCATGTGTTTATAAGGGTTTTTGGTCCACGGGCTAGTTTGAGAGCGCCAGGCCACCAGGGCCGATAACCCTTCGGCAACAAATACCCATTTATTTAACCTACCACAATAAGCACGTCTTACACGAGGGAAAACTGCAGTATCAGAACATTGTCTCTCCCTTTATATTGAACCGTCATCATAATTTGGTGATCCTCTATAAATTGGGCTAACAATATACCGCGTCGTTGGAGAATAAAAAAAACCTACACTTACACAAATCTGAATCACTACACGTATTCTTTTCTCAACTCTAGCGTGGTCAATGATTCGCTAGGTTCATAAGCAAGATTCCTTACTTAGGGAATAAGAAGTCTATTGGCTCTTTGCTGAAGTTGTTCCAAAGTGAACTTATCCTTCTCATAAACTTAGACTTCAAGCTTGAATAACATACTCACGGTGAGGCCTATAGCCAACTGCTTACACATATTAAAACAAACTCACCAACTTGAAACAAAAGTTTATTTTAATCACACCATGCATATATGCAACCAAACACTAGTGATCTATATGGTTGATTTATTTCTTTTTTATCGATTTTCTGTATTTTTAGGAAGACAAACTTAATCATCATTTAGTTATAGGGTTATTATTATTAGGTTATTCAAAGTTATCATTTGCACGTATTTCGGCTGATATGGGAAATCCTCTTTTAGTATCTTTCGCATTCCGTTTCTTATCTTTCCCCGCCCCTCCCCAAAAAAAATATATATAAATATATATATATATATATATATATATATATATATATATATATATATATATATATATATATATATATATATATATATATATATATATATATATATATATATATATATATATATATATATATAATAATATATATGATATGATAAATAAATGAATAATAATGATAATAATAATGATAATGATACTACTACTACTACTACTACTACTACTACTACTACTACTACTACTACTACTACTACTAACTAACTACTACTACTACTACTACTACTACTAATAATAATAATAATAATAATAATAATAATAATAATAATAATAATAATACAAATAATAATGATAATAATAATAATAAAAGTAATAATAAAAATAATAATAATAATAATATTGATAATATTAATAATAATGATAATAATACAAATAACAATAATAGTAATAATAATAATAATAATAATAATAATAATAATAATAATAATAATAATAATAATAATAATAATAATAATATTAATAATAATAATAATAATAATAATAATAATAATAATAATAATAATAATAATAATAATAATAATAATAATAATAATAATAATAATAATAATAATAATAATAATAATAATAATAATAATAATAATAATAATAATAATAATAATAATAATAATAATAATAATAATAATAATAATAATAATAATAATAATAATAATAATAATAATAAAATAATAATAATAATAATAATAATAATAATAATAATAATAATAATAATAATAATAATAATAATAATAATAATAATAATAATAATAATAATAATAATAATAATAATAATAATGATAATAATAATAATAATAATAATAATGATAATAATAATAATAATGATAATAATAATAATGATAATATCAATAAATGAATATATATAAACAAAAAAACACATGCTCCTTTTGAGGTTGGAAAAGAAAAATGAATTACCTTGCATACATGTAATTATATTTACATTAATTATTTTGTGCTCCCAATCAAATAAAGGGGAAAAAGTATAGACCTAATCCAAAAGTTGTTTACCATCCGGGAACTTTACAAGCGCAAGCAAATTGCTAGGCACAGTGCGGAAAACTGTAACGTTACGCAAACTACGCATATTGTGCTCGATTGCTTCAGTAACATTAATGTTAAATGCATTATTTTGACCTAGGGCCTATTTGATAATTAATTTTGCATAAAGCGCTTGATTTTAGTCAATAATTCCTACGCAGAATAGTAGTTGGGAGTAATCCATACAGTTGGTTGTGATTTTAACTAAAGATATGTTGTTTTGCAAGTAAACAAATCTCCAACTTGAACTTTGCATGAGTTTTTTTTTTTTTTTTAACCAAGGCCAGTATTTGCGCTCACGCATGAAAATATGGATTCGATCTCGTGGTCATTGGACAAGATCTTTTGCAGGGCTGAGTCGACCTGACCGTGTACCTGCTATCAATACTGCAGCTGGGAGCTCATTAACGGTTTTGTCTTTGTTACAGAGGCTTTAACAGTGTACTTCATCTGGGTTGGAGGGAAAAGTTTGGGATTTCTGGCAAATCTCACAACCTCTTTTACTGTGAATACTTGTGTCGCGTAGACAAGACGATAGAGGAGACCTTGAAGTTTGCCAAGTCCCATGCTGGTGTTGGTGGAGCTGGCCTTACTGGAATCAGAGAACTACGGTGCTTACCAGCGATGGATTCGGACGACATCAGAACGTAGTAAGTACTACCAGGCCACACATGGAGATGTGTGACATGTGTCTTGACAATGATAACGCCAAGTGTGGCAAGCACCGTGAGCAACTCAGACAGAAATCAAGAGGAGTGAAGCTGCAGTACAACGAGTAATGGATGCCATAGAAAGCTTCCCCTCAACCCATTCGACATAGCAGACAAAGACCGCTTGTATGTGATTTCATCTGGCAATCCCATACCTTCTGAGATAGAACATGATGTTCTAACTGCTGAGAAGCTGGCAGGTTGGAAGGAGAGTTTGTTGAGGAGGCTAAAGAAAAAAGATGACGACGAAGGACGAAAGGAATTCTTTGACCCGTTGAAGAAGTTAAAGCTGAAGACCATGCAAAAGTTGTTTAACATCTGCTCAAGGAAATGCTTTGAAATATCAAGAGCAGGGGAAGCCTTTCAAATTCTTGTGAAGTCACAGATGCTCTTTCAACCTGTAAGCATTGATGAACTGATGAATTACTGCATTACACCCAGTACCTCATGCTCAAATTGCTTCATAGGCACATGCTGGAAACACTCTTCATTGAAGATGGGAATGCCCATTTCCAAAATCTGCCTCAACCTTCAAGCAAATTTCTTTCAAGCTGCTTGACCAAATAAGCCATAAGCCAGATACATGCTGGAAAACTACGCATATTGTGCAGAATGACGAAAACAAAAGCAGTTGTGTCAGCTTGCTTCGCTCAGTAACTTGGTTGAAGGTGTTCCGTTCTTGCTAACATTAATGTTAAATGCGAGTGATTATTTGTTTTTTGACCTAGCGATATCTTCTTCATATTGTTGTACTATGCAGAGAAATTGCGTTTGATAATTAACTCCTTTTTGCATAACTTGGGACCCACATACTGTGAGGCACTCAGCCAGATTCGAAGTCGCGAAAATTAATGGTACTTGGATTCGATCTCGTGGTCGGAGTCGCCTCAGCCACGGTTTTGTAGTTGGAGAGAAACTTTGGGATTTTTTTAATGAATACTTGTGTCGCCTATGTACTCATATATGTTGAAAACTATTATCTAATACACATCATATTTGAAGAAAAAGAAATTATGTCCAGTATTTGTTGAAAAATGACAAACAATATGTTTTTCTCCCATTGACTGCAATGATAACTAACTGTTTGTTTTCCTTTTTGACAAAAGTTTGAGATCGTCAAAACAGCATTGTTACGTCGCCGTGCACCACAACATTACCGGATGTCCGACCTCAAGAATTACCGCTGGAAAATTCTTTCGGCGATTGTGATCTACGTACTAATAGGCCTAAATCAACACTTTCATCAAATTTTTTCAAACTTAAATAGATATAAGCCTAAGCCGTAAATCCGAGTAGGACCAGAAACAGTAAAAACAGATAGGCCTATGATTTCTGTTTTCAGCCAGTAGGCCTACCTACTAATTTGAACCATAAACCCACTGAAGTTAGGCCATCCAAAATTGAAGAAAGCATTACTGAGCTGAGTAATAATTAAATTACTATACCTAGGCCTATATGACCACATCAAGGTAGATATCAGATTAAATGTTCATTTTATATACAAAATAAATTTCATGTCCATATTTGGTTATGCATGTGATCTACATCAAATCTAGATGTGAATTTGATATGGAATTTATTTCTAGGATTTATACAGTATATACTTTTTGGTTTAGGGTTGATCCTCAACTACTCAAGGGCCACTGAATTAAACTTCTTTTTACACTATTTTAAACAATATAAGATACCTATTTAGAATGGCTATAAATTGTAGATATAATAATATTAAATACCAAGAATTATTGTACTTTTTAAAAAGTTTGATATCCATGCTAGACTACATGAAGGGAATAGTTTTAAAGGAACTATAAGAAATCACACAATGCAAAATTATCATTTTAATGACTGCAAATACCTGCTGATATATTCAACAACTTCATACATTTTTTTCCATATCACCACGGATAGTACATTAAACGTCAAGCTTCTTGAGGAGATAAGATTGAAATGAAGTACTGTATGTTTATATTATACTCACACAGTACTATCATCAAAACTTGAAAAGTGGACATCATCTTTAGATGTCTCAGATTTTATCATACATTGTAATGTATGGTTTGTTACTTTTGCTGTATTTGTCTTTTTGCCAATTTCTTACTGATGTTTGATTTTGTATTTGCTATTATATATTTTAACAAGGCCTCACCTTGACTAGTGAGATAAACACCTCACTCAGTAGGGACTACTTGCAAGGCAATACTTGCATATCTTTGTGTATAGCAGCCATGTAGTGGCTATATCATATACTACAGTCAGATGTTATCTGACTACACCTTGAAGAGACAAAGTCTGACACAATCCTTATTTCATATGATAGAATTAAAAATAACAAATTTGTATGACCAAGTTTCAAAACTTGTTAAGCAATCTAAGACAATTTGTATACTTATTTAAAGCCTCCTTTTTGATTTCAAAACATGCAGATTATTATGATGTCATCAGCCCAGCAGGAGTTGGAATGCTTTTGTATTCTTATAATCAACCTCAAGGTTTGTAGGTTATGAGGGAAAATATTATGTGTACACATAAAATTAACAAAACAATCTGTTAATACTTTGTGTCACATCATTTTGGAATAAAAACTTTAATCACATTTATAAAGAAAAACTTTAAATTCCTTTTGTCCCTATTGGGGAAATTATGTCATTATGCACAATATTTTCAATACAGAATTGAACAAAATGGCAGCCTCCATGTGTCAACTTCAAACATGAATAACTTGAGATAGAAATAAAATTTTGACTTGCTGTTTATGGTAATTGCTAACGATTTGTATCGTCTATCATATGATATAATAATTGTATCAAAATTTATGTCCCCTTTAACCAGCTTTCAGCTGAATAATGAGTGATATGAATATAAAAAAAACCCAGACATTGTCTATTCATCACATCATAAGATCATATTCTCAAACTATATGCAAGATCATCCATATGTGATTTTTGTAATGCTTGAATTAGGCCTACCTGTTATGCAACTTGATAGTGTTGATGTACAAACACTTTTGTTTCTTAAATTATTCGGAGCATGTGAAATGTGTAGTAATACATATAAACATTGCAACTATGCATACTTTTCTTTTGCCTACACTAGTAATTTACTTAAAAGGTGAACTTTGTGTATGGCTTCAAGACCATATTGTCATTAAAAATGTGAAACACTTTCAGGAAAATTAGTATCTATGTAAGAGGCCAGATATTGATATAATACGCTTATTATGTACCTGTATGCCTGTAAAGCTGTATTTATTTTTTCATTTTTTCATTTATTTTGTTTCTTCACAGCATTAACATATGTACAACAGAATGACAGATAACAAGCTTTGGTAGAAGTTTGAAGCAAAAAGAAGTAACATAATATGATATATACAATATAATACAATACAAATGATGTGAAAGGAAGTGCTTTAAAAAACTCTTGTGAGCTTAACTAGTAAAACACTCCCTGTAATTACTCTAAGTATAAATTAAATGAGCAAGAAATAGTTAACCCTAGAAACGTTGGATATACATGCCCTTTACCACCCCCTCTCACCACAAAAGCAAAACAAAAAAGACGCGCACCCCCCGTACCACCACCCCACCCCCGTAGCAAGAAGGACACTTAATCAAAATATAACAATGCAAATAAATCAATAGGCTAGGATAAAGAATGCTTTAAGATGTTTTCTAAATTGACTGACTGTATTTAAGGATTTTATTTTAAGAGTTAAAGAATTCCATAGATTAACTGCACGATTTCTCAAGCTACTTAAAGCGGTATTGTTACGACATGGGAAGGAATGTATGTTATCACGCTGTCTGGTGTTGTATGAATGAATTTGATTGTTTTCCATAAAAAGGCTTTGAAATAGTTTGATAAGTTGCCATGAATACATCTAAAAGCGAAAGTAGCAATGTTTGTATTAATGAGATCAGGCAATTTTAACAGATTAAGGGAAGAAAATAAAGGACTTGTATGGTCGTAATTTTTGGAGCTTCTGACGGGCGAATTGCTCGTTTTGAAGGATTATTAATTTATTCATGTAAGATTTACTGCAGGCCGACCAAATAATTGAACAATATGAGTAATGTGGCAACACTAAACTTAAATAAATACATCATAGAACATGTGAAGGTAAAATATGTTTTAGCTTAGATAATATACCAACACTTCTTGAAACTTTACTTGATATACAATCTATATGATCATGCCATGATAGTTTTGAATCGATGATCACGCCTAAAAACTTAACATTATTAGTACGAACAAGAGGTTTGCCATTGAGATGAATATCAAAATCAAAAAAAAAGGTTCACTATTACTAAATACTACATAGTTGGTTTTATCAATGTTAAGAGATAATTTGTTGGCGGTAAACCAGTTGTAGAAAAGGTCAAGCTCATTATTAACTAACTGTTGCAGGTCATTAAGATTTTCACCAGAAAAAAACATATTGGTATCGTCTGCGAAAAGAACAAGTGAAGAATTTGATGACAACTGACTGATATCATTTACATAAATAATAAAAAGGAGCGGACCAAGAATTGACCCTTGTGGAACCCCACATTTAAGATATAAAGGATCAGAGTATACATTGTTAAAATAAGTAAATTGAGTTCTATTAGACAAATAATTACAAAACCAAGATAAGCAGGTACCTCTTATTCCATAATGAGACAACTTATATAATAATATATCGTGATTAATTGTATCAAACGCCTTTGATAAGTCAAGGAAAATTCCTATAGATGTGCGTTTCTTATCAAGGGCACTATATAATTTATCGACTGCATCAGATAGAGCTAATTCAGTGGAAACACCCTGGCGAAAACCATACTGACCATCAAAAAGTATATCATGCTTATTTAAAAAATCAGAAACCCTATTATAGACAATTCGTCCAAGCACCTTTGAAAAACATGACAGAACAGAAATCGGACGGTAATTACCATAAGATTTAGGATCACCTTTTTTATAAACCGGGATAATTTTTGCAGTTTTCTTTTTATTCGGAACAATGCCACTTAAGAGAGAAACATTACAAATATGTGTTAAAGGGAGTACAACCAAGTTTATTACTTTCCTCATAATGGACGGTTTAAAATTATCAAAACCAGCTGCTTTATTTGGCTTCAGACATTGAGATGCTATCTTAAGAATTTCGTCATGTGTTGTTGGGAAAAGAAAAAGAGAGTGGGGATTGTGACTTTCATTTTTGAGGTAATCCTTAGCATGCGTTTGAGTATGTAGATCTTGATGGAATGAAGTAAAATTAATGTAGGCCTATATAAAATTTCCATGGCAAATTTGAGACTTTCACAGGTCTGCCATCCCCCTTCATATTCACTCAAAGAAATACTAAAATGTGTTATAAAATGTATATGATATAGAACTTACGAAATCACTATTTTGTTTTTAGTTTTCAGGAATAAAATGTGCCCACAATTCTCAATTGTGGCAGAAAATTGTAAAGTTGTTTCCAATGTAGTTGGCAAAACTACTGATCTTATTCCTAATACATGTAAGACACCTTTTCCACACACATTGCTAATTTGTGTATATCATGGGCCTATTTTAACTAACTTGGCCTAAACTCGACTTAAACTGAATATTAATTACCAATGATCTTATATACATGCCGAAAAGTTTCTCTTTAGGCCTACCCACACTGGACACCGGAGTTAATCCTGAAAACTTCCTGTTCAGTGTATTATGTTTTCACTCCAAACAATGATTGTTTATCTGCCATTCCCATGCACAGCACAGTCAAGTAGCCCAAGGCTATTTGCATGTATATCATTACAGAAAGCCAGTGTGGAGTAATCAGGGCAATTTTGTGATTGAAATCACTCATCCATGATAGGTGTCTTAGTGGAAGAAATTTGTTTGCAAACTTTTGTGTTTGTATCATATGCCTGAGCTGATGTGTGCAATAACTGTGAATGATTGACTAACCATTTCTCCTAAAGAAAGATATTGCTTCATAGTATAAAAGGATCATCAAGCTCAGTTCAAACATAATTTCATTGCATCCCAAATGTGGTCCATCAATAAAGAGTTCAATATGAGCTTGTCAGATGAATGGCTATGTGTTACAACTTACAAAGGTTAGTGGACAGTCCTAATTTTTAGAGTGAAAAAATGATACAGTGGGTTAGGTACATAAACATGTTAGGCCTAAATGTAGTCAACAAATGAGTGGATACCATGCAAAAAACAATGCTAAATTTAAATTAAGCTAAGTTTTATAACTTAACTGAAGGGCCGATAATGCACTACCCTATTTGCATTGTGTTGTTTAACTTATTCACTGGGCATAAGGTTAGTTTGAATTGAATTGTAATTTGTAGCACGAAACTTGATACCCAAATCACACAGTGGCCAAAACCTTTGAAGGTATTAAGTCATATATTTTTCTAACATCGAGGCCTAAATACATCTGCCCTATCTATCTTCTATCATAACTTCTTGCATAGTATTTGTTAGTAGGCTAGGCCTATATAGTATATATTACGTTGGTGTTGAATCTTACGTCATGCACAAATTGAATTTGCTTGGTTGCCCGCACGTCACATCCGGGAGATGACGTCATTTTCTGGAGTGAAAACAAACCTTTGCGCGATACACGTGGGCAAGTCCGTATGCGTTTACTGTGTGCGGTACATATGGCATGTAAACAAACACAACTTATCGCTTTGTTTTTCCGTTGCAGTGCGGTCTGATGACAATATGTGTAGGCCTAACGTTAGGCCTGTTATTAACTGAGGCCTGGGAGAGGACTTTCTATAAACGAAATCTACACTTGTTCTTCTTTTAATTTGTTTTGTTTCCTTTTTCAGCAAAAATGAAGTACACTAACGTTACAGTAAGCTTAATTAAGATTTGTAAGGTAAGACTACAGTAAGAAGTTCGGCATTATTGAATTCTCGAGGTCGGAGAGACGTAACCGTGTACGGGCTCAGTACGGCTTTGCTAAGTTGGACGGGAAACTTTATCATTACAGTCAATAGGATATTTTTTTTTATGAAAACTTGTGTCGCCTTAGCCAGTAAGCGAAAATTAATGGTACTCATATATGTTGGAAACTATTATCTAATACACGACATTTGTGAGGAAATATTAATTCTGTCCAATATTTGTTGAAAAATGACCAAAAAAATAGGTTTTTCTCCCATTGACTGCAATGAAAACTGACTGTTTGTTTTCCCCTCTTACTGAAGTTTAGTATCGTCAAAAAAGCATTGTTACGTCGCCGTGCATCAACATTCCCGAATGTCCGACCGCGCAAATATCGGCTTTAACGTTAGCCCCTATGCAAAAGTTCGCTAACATTTTTAAGTTAGGCCTACTAATCATGATCTCGTAAGTATCTATTTAAAAAATTGTGGTTTTGAAGCCAAATTAGGCTTCCAGAATAAATAACAATTTTTTTAGTGAAATATGTACGGTCAAAAAGCATTTTAGAGGCAAAATTTGGATCAATCACCGACAAACCAGTTTATTTGTTTACGTTTTCTACCTGTTTACTGACGTTCTGTTTTGCACGATTTGTTTGTTTGCGCTGCGCTTTTAAATACTAAAAAAAGTTTGTTTATAAATTGCCGCTGGGTGACGTCAGTTTTGCGTTTTATGACGTTAGCAGAGCAGACGCGTTTAGAACAATGACGTAATTTTTGTATTATTCTCGTAATATTGAACAATGACAGAATGAACACTCGCGCGGCTTGTAAACACACGTGGGTCTGTGGTCAATTGCGAGACGACTACGGGAGGTGAAGGCTGAACTTGGTGAATTAGTGTAAAACGGAACTAATTATTCTTAATATTGAAAGCGATCATGAAAGAGTCAAGTCCGGGACCCTTTTTGTACCAGAATATTATAGATTTGGTTATTTTTGTGATGTTTTCCAAAAAGTACCATCTAATATCTCTCGGATGATGGTACTTTCGATAGGGGGTGACCAGCGGTTTTGGTCTTTTTTTTTTTTAGGCCGATGTGAAGAGGTGTTGTACATGAGCACATTTTAATAATTTCATTGACGCCGTTAGTGTCCCCCTCCCTAACTCACTATAATAATTGTCCTCCCCCTTCCCATTCCAATTGGCTATTGTTACTGTTTTTCCTGGAAATTTACGTTAAGATAGGAATACATTTAACATTGAAAGGAGGATAGGGGTTACAATTCTCGGCAAAATATTAAAGAAGCATGGCACTATAACATACGAAGATCTCAAAAGCTGAAGTGTTCCAGCCGGTTTGTCCAAAATTGTAGGCCTAGGCCTACTCCCAATAAAACATATATTCCATAATATTTCCTTCAACTTGATGATGATCTGCAGAATTTAAACTGCAGTTACAAATGCTAAATTAACCCTGTCAACGGTGGGTAAGGAAGTTTTGGCATTATATGGAACCCCCACCCAAATCTATCACGGACCCACCCATCTGAATCCCCCCAAATTCTATCACCCCCCAACCCCAAATCAGCCCCCTCACCCAAATCTCGAACTACCCTGAATACCCAAAACATATGTCACTGACCCCATTCACCCCCACCCCGTGGGGACTAATTAATAAGTATAGGGGCTAATTATTAGGTATAAGCCTAATCTTAGACCCCAGATAGTCTAGGTCATTCTACTTCCATTCAACAAGTTGGAAGTTCCAAGCACTTGTATGACACCTGATGAAATCATTCCACCTATTCAGTGCTGTCATGCAAAATAAATGACACACTATCCATTTAATAGTACCTCAGACTCCATAACAAACGCTATTTAGAATTAGCTATCAGTCATAGTTGTATAGTAAGCTTGCTGCCTATGGATACAACTAACCAGGAGAGTTGTGGCCAACGCTAGTGTTACTGCTGTTAGCGATGCGTGGGGCGGGAAACATATATCCAGCGGGAAATTCACAAAACTTTAATCAAATGATGTATCACATAACAGTGTGCGCAGAATTATAGTGGCGTTTGCATTATAATTTGCGACTTTTCTACGACATCACTATGTGTAAGCTGCCGTAACAAGAAATGACGTCAAAAAGCCATGAGGAAAATGACGTCAAAATGGCGTCATAAAAGACACCGGTTGAAGGCAATCGACGCATAATCTTCAACCGGTGTCTTTTTATGACGTCATTTTGACGTCATTTCTCCTATGGCTTTTTGACGCTATTTCTTGTTACGGCAGCTACAGAGTGATGTACTAAAGTCGCAGAAATTATAACGCAAACGCCACTATGATTCTGGCGCGACACCGGCCATGTGATACATCACCTGATTAATTTTTTGTGAATTTCCAGCGATATCCTGAAACTTTTTACTTTGTTAATATCTAAATGTTTGTTTCGGCCGCCCCACGACGTTAACAGCAGTAACACTAGCTGCGTTAACTCCCTGGTTAGTTGTATCCATAGGCAGCAAGCTTACTATACAACTATGAGTGATAGCTAATTCTAAATAGCGTTTGTTATGGAGTCTGAGGTACTATTAAATGGATAGTGTCATTTATTTTGTATGACAGCACTGAATAGGTGGAGGAGTGATTTCATCAGGTGTCATACAAGTGCTTGGAACTTCCAAGTTGTTGAATGGAAGTAGAATGGCCTAGACTATCTGGGGTCTAAGATTAGGCTATACTTAATAATTAGCCTATACTTAATAATTAGTCGCCCACGGGTGGGGGTGAATGGGGGTGAATGGGGGTCAGTGACATATGGTTTTGTATTCAGGTAGTTCGTGATTTGGGTGGAGGGGGATTTGGGATTCGGAGGGGGTGATAGAATTTGGGATTCAGAAGGGTGGGTCCGTGATAGGATTTGGGTGGGGGTTCGAGATAATGCCAAAACTTCCTTACCTACCGTTAACAGGGTTAATTTAGCATTTGTGACTGCAGTTTAAATTCTTGCAGATCATCATAAGTTAAAGGAAATATTATGGGATATATTTTTATTGGGAGTAGGCCTAGGCCTACAATTTTGGACAAAACGGCTGAACACTTCAGCTTTTGAGATCTTCATATGTTATAGTGCCATGTTTCTTTAATATTTTGCCGAGAATTGTAACCCCCTATCCTCCCTTTTCAATGTTAAATGTATTCCTTTCTTAACGTAAATTTCCAGGAAAACAGTAACAATAGCCAATATTGAATGGGAAGGGGGAGGACAATTATTATAGTGAGTTAGGAGGGGGACACTGACGGCGTCAATGAAATTATTAAATGTGCTTATGTACAACACCTCTACATCGGCTTAAAAAAAGAAGACAAAACCGCTGGTGACCCCTATCGAAAGTCCTTTGGAAAACATCACAAAATATCCCAAATCTATAACATTCTGGTACAAAAGGACCCGATCTTGACTCTTTCATCATCGCTTTCAATATTGAGAATAATTAGTTCCGTTTTACACTAATTCACTAGGTTCAGCCTTCACCTCCCGTAGTCGTCTCGCAATTGACCACAGACCCACGTGTGTTTACATGCCGCGCGAGTGTTCATTCTGTCATTGTTCAATATTACGAGAATGTTATAAAAAATTACGTCTTGTTCTAAAAGCGTCTACTCTGCTATGACGTCATAAAAAGACACCCGGTTGAAGATTATGTCGATTGCCGGTTGAAGATTATGTCGATTGCGGTTAAACTAGATCTGAGATAGTTCAAGGAATATGAACATGGCTACTTTTTCTAGAGTTTTAAACGCATTTAGGAACTCATTGCAACTGAAAAATTATATTTTCAGAAGTTCCGTGCAGATCCGAAAAAATCTTCTCGTAAGTTACCTTCCATTTAAAGTTTGATACCAAATTTTGTATAAACATTTTTCCAACACAAAACAAACCCATTACCAAATACGCGAATTTTTTTTAGTTTCTTGATGATTGATATCTCTCTCTCTCTCTCTCTCTGGTGCCGAGTCTGGAACAAACACTGGCGATCATGGCCCTCCAGTAACTTCTGTTTAGAGCTAAATGCATAAACTTATTGTTACTTAGGCTGTTATTGGTTGCCCACTTGTTTGGGCTTTGGACATATTTAACTCGCTGCCTTCCTCTGCTTCTTTTGCCCTCAATTTTCCCACATACTGCAAGCTGTTTCAACCCACTCTCCCGATAAACATGCCCAAAAAAATTCATCTGTTTCCTTCTGATGGCATTGAGTAGGGACCTGTCCATGCCTGAAGTTATCAGGACATCATCATTTGTTTTCCTTTCTGTCCAAGATATTTTCAACATTCTCCTAATGAACCACATTTCTGTAGCTTCTAATCTTTTCTTTTGAATCTGAATCAGTTAAGTCGGCAAAAATCCTTTAAGAAGACATGAATGCCAACCGAGCGTAAAAAGTATGAGTAAAAAATATAAAAAATATTTTTAAAAAACTAGTTGGCAATACAAGTCTCAGTAAGATTAGCTTTGAAACAGTTGAGACTTGGTGCATGTACAATGTCTGACGGTAAAGCATTCCAATCTGTTAGTGTGTGAGGGAAGAAAGAGTGTTTATGTCACTGGTAATTGTCCAGCATTCACAACCATAGAGAAGAGTAGACCATACATATGCTTTCAAGACACAGACTTTCGTGTCCATTCCAATATTTCTATTCTTCAGAATTGGTTTCATTTTTGTAAATATGTCTTTGGCAATTGCAATGCGTTTTCTAACTTCGTTAATGCACCCATGTATCTGATGTAAGTGTGTAGCCCAAGTACTTAAACTGTTGTACTTGTTTAATTATTTCTCCTTGGCTTTGTATACTACATAATGGGTTGATGGCTTTTTTTTAAACTGCCATACATTCTGTTTTCTCTACATTTAGAGACAGCTCTCTCATTTCACTTTCCTCTACAACTTTATCTAGAAGAGACTGAATTTTTTTCTTCTGATTCTGCTATAAGTACCCGTGTCATCTGCATGGCGTAGATTATTCATATTATAGCGTCCACCTTTCAGCCCCTCAAGACTGTCGATGTTACTGTTGTCAGTATTAGCAATCTGAAGCCCTTCTAAACAGTGTGCTTTAGCAGCTGCAAGGGCAAATAGGATACTTGGTTTGATTAGAAGAAATTTTTGTTTTCTTGGTAGAAGGTTGTTCTTAATTTGTATAAGCAGTTATTAGTCAAGCCTCACTTTGCCAGTGAGTATGCTATTCAGGCTTGTAGTCCTTTTATGAAAAGGATAAGTTTATTTTGGAGCAGGTTCAGCGAAGAGCCACTAGACTTATAACACTTATCAATCTAGGTTGCAAATTCTTGGTTTGACCACGCTTCAGTTAAGAAAATAAGTGGCGATATAATTCAGGTTTTCAAACTCCTTTTTGATAGTGATGCTTTGACTTCCTGTTATTTCTTGCATGTTTCAGCTAATACTCTTGTGCCACATGGTAACAGTTTGAAGATAACAAAAGAGTTCTCATGGATAAATATTGGCGTTTTAGCTTTTCGCAAAGAATTGTTAATGAGTGGAATGGTTTGTCAGAGTGATAGTTAGCTCCAATTCTGTTCACAATTTCAAAGTCAACATTGATAAGTTCTTACTCTTAGTTCGGCTACTAGCCTTGGATTTGTGATTGCTGAAAAAAGGTAGTGTATTCAGGGCATTAAATTTAATTTTATTTTTAGTTTCATATGATGGCAATATCTTTCAATAGCGCCCTATTGGTAAAGCTTCTCACAAAGCGTAAAGATTAGCCTACCTTATTGGAAGTCACTGTCACTCGACGACCACACAAATGCTTGTTTGCTGTACGGGTTTGAGGTAGTGAGCTTGCGTTTCCTCCTTCTTGTGACATAATCAGGAAGGTCTTCAAACCCATTTGGGCACCGAACATCCTTCTGTTTGTTGACATGTCCTTTCCTGTAAATGGAGGAATATTAATAACCTTCACCTAATAGCATTACCCATGATTATAAACTGAACATAGCTGTTTTTTATTGCCTTGAGGACGGTTATTAAGTTTGTTAAATTTCCTAGAAACTCTACATATATAACCCTGATATAGCCCTGTTTGTGTACAGCTACTGTATATATGTAAAAGGAGTGTGTTAAAATTAATCCCCTTTCCAATACATAATGCAACACAAAAGGGGCTAAATCATATACAGTTTCAGGACAAAAAAAAAATCTTAATAGAATTGAGTATTTGTGAGATAGACAATGTATATTTATAAGTTACTTGGCCGATGTGTTGGGTTTGTCAAAGGAGGTGTAACTTTTAGGGAAATTTGGTCACCCAAAAGCTGGGGACTGGTGGTGTCAAAGTTGGTTGTTGTGGTGTCAAAGTTGGCTGTGGTTGTGTCAAAGTAGGCTGTGTCAAAGTTGCTTGTGGTGTCAAAGTTGCTTGTGGTTATGTCATAGTTCGTTCTGGTGGTGCAATACAGAATATATATACATATATATATATACACAGTATATATAAACAGTAAATACAGGTATATTTCATCTAACATGGGCTTTATTCTGTCTATGCACTCAATTACTGTATAAACCTCAATACTATTATTCTTATAAATCTCAAGTAAAGTTATTGTGGGCTTTATTCCGTCATTAGGTACAGCCATTTATAGTGAAATATACTCATCATATAGCCCCCTTTTGTGTACAGCCATATATAGTGAAAAGGGGAGAGGTAAAATTAACCCCCTTTTCAATATATACTGCAGCACAAAAGGGGGCTAAATCACGAGTATATATATAGAATTTCTAGGAAGCTTAACAAACTTCATAACCATCCCCAAGGCAATATAAATAAATGATTTTGAGATAAAGGTAAACATGGTTTTTCCACTCTATATTTCAAGGAGAAAAAGACAGGAGAAATTGAACAATTAACTTTTCCCTTTTTATGTGCGTTTAGCTGCAGTTGATGTGATCCTACTTATATTCAGGTGGCTTTTTTCATTGTTAATTCATGTAATTGTTAACTTCAAAACCTTATGGACCAACTTCAAATAGGGAAGAGTTCCATTTCTCTCTTTAGGGCGCTAATGGAAGATATTTCTCATATGAATTGCAATTTGCCTAACAAATATGCTTTTCAAAATTACTATATTTCCATCTGCACCTAAAGTTTGAATTTTGAGAGTAACTAGTCTATAGAATGCACGTTCACTTTCTAAAAATACCCCTTCACTTGCGAATTTCCCAGGTGAATAGTTTAATCTTATAAACAGATGGCTCCCATGCAGTATCCTCGGCTATCCCTGGCTTGGGCAGTGAAGTCGCGAGGATTGTACTAAACTTGATTAAAGAACAATGCATATTCATGTCGGAAGAACTATGTTGGTCCAAAATATGGCATATCCCTGGCTTGGGCAGCAAAGTCACATGGTAGCGAGGGTTGTACTAAGCTAAGTTATTAAAGAATGATGCCTATTTATGTATGATATGAGGTCAACGGAGCGTGACCTAGCTGCCGGCAGCGAGATATATACTTTGAACTTCGAAGTAAACCTGCAACTATAGTTGTACTGAATTTTGAACCCCAAATCAGGCAAAATAACGGCTATGTTGAAGGATTTGTAAAACAACGTAGTCTTCGCTATATAGTACATTTTTTAAATGTTTGTGTCAAATTATGCACAATAATAAAATATAGTATAAAGTTATGTACAGTAATGTAGAGACAAAATATTGCAAAACTGCTTGAATTTTCCATTGGCTTGAAATAATGTTTTCCATTGTGGTTTTGCCATATTTACTGAAAGTACAGAAAAATTCAATGCGGTCAATCATTTTACAAGTAATTCATATCCGCACTCCTTCCCCCCAAAAGAAAAAAAAAAAAAAAACTTAAATAGGATTTAAAACTCTTTAAGAACAGGTAAATTTCACTCTGAAATTAATCTATGATGCTATGTACTATGATCCTTTTTTCTATGATGCTCTGTACTATGATCCTTTTCTATGATGCTATGTACTATGATCCTTTTTTCTATGATGCTCTGTACTATGGTCCTTTTTTCTATGATGCTCTGTACTATGATCCTTTTTTCTATGATGCTCTGTACTATGATCCTTTTTTTCTATGATGCTCTGTACTATGATCCTTTTTTTCTATGATGCTCTGTACTATGATCCTTTTTCTATGATGCTCTGTACTATGATCCTTTTTCTATGATGCTCTGTACTATGATCCTTTTTTTCTATGATGCTCTGTACTATGATCCTTTTTCTATGATGCTATGTACTATGATCCTTTTTCTATGATGCTATGTACTATGATCCTTTTTCTATGATGCTCTGTACTATGATCCTTTTTCTATGATGCTATGTACTATGATCCTTTTTCTATGATGCTATGTACTATGATCCTTTTTCTATGATGCTATGTACTATGATTCTTTTTCTATGATGCTATGTACTATGATCCTTTTTCTATGATGCTCTGTACTATGATCCTTTTTCTATGATGCTATGTACTATGATCCTTTTTCTATGATGCTATGTACTATGATCCTTTTTCTATGATGCTCTGTACTATGATCCTTTTTCTATGATGCTCTGTACTATGATCCTTTTTCTATGATGCTCTGTACTATGATCCTTTTTCTATGATGCTATGTACTATGATCCTTTTTCTATGATGCTATGTACTATGATCCTTTTTTCTATGATGCTCTGTACTATGATCCTTTTTTCTATGATGCTATGTACTATGATCCTTTTTTCTATGATGCTATGTACTATGATCCTTTTTTCTATGATGCTATGTACTATGATTCTTTTTTCTATGATGCTATGTACTATGATCCTTTTTCTATGATGCTCTGTACTATGATCCTTTTCTATGATGCTATGTACTATGATCCTTTTTCTATGATGCTATGTACTATGATCCTTTTTCTATGATGCTATGTACTATGATCCTTTTTCTATGATGCTATGTACTATGATCCTTTTTCTATGATGCTATGTACTATGATTCTTTTTTTCTATGATGCTATGTACTATGATCCTTTTTCTATGATGCTCTGTACTATGATCCTTTTTTTTTCTATGATGCTATGTACTATGATCCTTTTTCTATGATGCTATGTACTATGATCCTTTTTTTCTATGATGCTATGTACTATGATCCTTTTTCTATGATGCTATGTACTATGATTCTTTTTTTCTATGATGCTATGTACTATGATCCTTTTTCTATGATGCTATGTACTATGATCCTTTTTTTCTATGATGCTATGTACTATGATCCTTTTCTATGATGCTCTGTACTATGATCCTTTTCTATGATGCTATGTACTATGATCCTTTTTTCTATGATGCTATGTACTATGATCCTTTTTTCTATGATGCTATGTACTATGATCCTTTTTCTATGATGCTATGTACTATGATCCTTTTCTATGATGCTCTGTACTATGATCCTTTTCTATGATGCTATGTACTATGATCCTTTTTCTATGATGCTATGTACTATGATCCTTTTCTATGATGCTATGTACTATGATCCTTTTTTCTATGATGCTATGTACTATGATCCTTTTTTCTATGATGCTATGTACTATGATCCTTTTCTATGATGCTATGTACTATGATCCTTTTTTCTATGATGCTATGTACTATGATCCTTTTTTCTATGATGCTCTGTACTATGATCCTTTTTTCTATGATGCTATGTACTATGATCCTTTTTCTATGATGCTATGTACTATGATTCTTTTTTCTATGATGCTATGTACTATGATCCTTTTTCTATGATGCTATGTACTATGATCCTTTTTCTATGATGCCATGTACTATGATCCTTTTTTCTATGATGCTCTGTACTATGATCCTTTTTTCTATGATGCCATGTACTATGATCCTTTTTTCTATGATGCTATGTACTATGATCCTTTTTTCTATGATGCTATGTACTATGATCCTTTTTTCTATGATGCTATGTACTATGATCCTTTTCTATGATGCTCTGTACTATGATCCTTTTTTCTATGATGCTATGTACTATGATCCTTTTTCTATGATGCTATGTACTATGATCCTTTTTTTTCTATGATGCTATGTACTATGATCCTTTTTCTATGATGCTCTGTACTATGATCCTTTTTCTATGATGCCATGTACTATGATCCTTTTTCTATGATGCTATGTACTATGATCCTTTTTCTATGATGCTATGTACTATGATCCTTTTTCTATGATGCTATGTACTATGATCCTTTTCTATGATGCTCTGTACTATGATTCTTTTTTCTATGATGCTATGTACTATGATCCTTTTTTTTACTGTTCATTGTTTTATAAAGTCTTAGACAAATTAATGAGTTGCAGCAAATTAAAGTATGAAGAAGTTTGGAAGAACCAAAAGAAAACCGTAATGTGATTATTTGTCTTAATTGAACTTATTTCAGGTTGGTTGTTAGGGTTTAACAGCACCTTGACTAGAATATCCATATGTGTCAGGAGAAAGTATAGCATCAGAAAAATACAATATTTGTTGATTGTGGAATATGCAAGCTAAATTATTTCCTTGTGCCTTATCTTTGACAGAGCAATCTTATTGCAAGAAGACCTAAAAGATTCTCAAGGTTGCATGTTGGGTCGTTCCTGACATCAACACTAATGGCATCCAGAGGACTTGGTTGGTTCTCCAGTCCAACTGATGGTTGGTTTGAAAACTTTCTATTATTGGTTAAAACATGTGACACCTAGAATCATTTTCATTAGCTCAATAAACACAGATTGTTGGGTTGAGATTATAGAATCATACAGATTTCTCACTTTTTGTCTTCTAAATGTTTCACCTCCTAAGTTTAAATAATATATATATATATATATATATATATATATATATATATATATATATATATATATATATATATATATATATATATATATATATATATATATATATATATATATATATATATATATATATATATATATATATATATATATATATATATATATATATATATATATATATATATATATATATATATATATAGATATATGTATATAGATAGATAGATAGATAGATACATGGAGATAGATATATGAGCTTTACTGGAAGAAAATATGCTACAAAGCATAAAAATAATAAACATTTTCATCAAAATTGGTGGAAAAAAATTAACATCTTTTTTAAGTTTTATGCCTTGCTGTAATAAATAATGGTAATTTTATATACATTTTTAAGACATCACAGCCATGAAACGTATCAATCTCTGTATGTTAAGTTGTTAATTGATTGGTTTTTCAAATCTCCATTTATGTTATTTGAATGGGAGCAGTTGAACATAATGGAGATGTTTTTAACTTGATCTCCGTTATGTATCCTAGGCTAGCTCAATCGAAATATTGAAATATAGCCGTAGAAACTGGTCAGTTTGATGATTTCAGTGACTGAAATTTAGGACAGAATTGAAAGAATTGCTTTGAAAAGCTCTCAACCACAAACAATCAATAACTTCTCAATAAAAATGTGACATTGTTGCAAAGGACTGGACTTGACAACAATAACCTTCATCATGCCATCTTTCTCTTTTATTGACAACAAATCACCACCACCGGTCAATCAAAAAATTTACCCAAAATTTAAAGGGTTGAGCTTCTATATCAGTGATGCTCTGGTTATCTTATAGGAAGCACATTAAATTCAGGATCAAACAGTGTTTGGGTTTTAAAAAGCATGATTACATTCTTATGTATGGCAGATAAGGTTTTCCAAGATTTTGTTATACATATATACAAAGTTTGTGATGGATTACATTTTATATTTCTAGTAATTTTTCTTCAAATACATTACTTGGAATTTCTAGAGAATTGAAAAAGCAGTGTAAATTGATAACTATTCAATTGATTTGTGGATTGACAGTTTGTCTTGATTACATACATTATTGTTGTTTGAAACTTTTAGGCTGTAAATGTAACGGTTTTATGATTTTGTCTCTTAAGATATTCCTTTTTAACATCACATTTATATCTCAATCCTTTAACAGAAAAGGAAGAAGTGGCAGGAGCAGACAAGCCAACCCCAGACGACATTGCCATCGAAGAGTCAGACAGGTTATACTACTCCTATGAGATCATGGCCAACTACAACCATCTTATCAAATTCAAGGACAGTCATAATGACAAGTTGCTATGGCGACTTGCTCGAGCTATTCGAGATGTTTCTTATCTGAACACTACAAGTGCTGAGGATAGAAAGAGACTTACTTACGAAGCTTTGAAAGTAGCAAAGAGGGCGCTAGACATAAATGATAAAATTATTCTTGTCATAAGGTGAGTGAAACAAAAACCCCTTCTTTAGTTATTTTTATTCATGATAAACAACAGATCTTTATCTGTTACTTGTAGACACTTGATATTGTCATAGAGTTTTGGGCAGACTTGTAGAACTCAAGTCATACTTGAAAACAACTGTTGGTTCCGATGCGATAGCATCAGGAACCTATTGTTGGTATTTCTAGCTCAGAGATGGGAAACATAACATCATACCTGTAAATGGGCCCTCTGGAAGCTTCTTTTGATGTGTCATCAATTGATAGAAATAGATCCATGTCATCATTTGTAGGGTCTAGACCTCTATGTGTGTGTGGATGTATGTATGTGTGTGACAGACAGCTCATAAGCATGACATCTCAAGAATAATACGTTGGATTAATGCCATATGTGGTACACATATAGCCCATGGTCCGTAGATGTGCCCTAGTGTTTTTGATGGTGATGTCATGCATATTAATGAGTAGTGGGGCTTAATGTAAAAATATTGATATGTTCATATTTCAAAACCTCTTTTTTGTTTGTTTTATATATGGTGTGATTATAATGTTAGCTAGTGTGTACATGATCATGGTGTAAAATTGTTAAATTTCATTACTATGCATAGTAGGCATGATTTTATTAAAATGATTCTATAAACACAGTAACTCAAGAACCATACATGGGATTCACTTTATATGTGGTACTCAGATAGTCCATGGTCTGTAGGTGTGCCCTATCCTTTTTGGTGTTGATATTATGCATATTAATCAGTAGAGTGGAGCTTGAAGGAAAAATCTTGAAATGTTTTTTTTAACAACCACTGTCTGTTTTGTTTTATATTGGGATAATTATGATGTTAGCTGGTGTGTACATGTTCATGATGTAAGAACATGAATTTCATTATATGCATAGTGGGCAGGGCTTAATATGATTTTGCTGAAAAGAGCCTGTAAACACAGTACTCATCTCAAGAATCGTGAACTTGATTCATGTTATATTTGGTACACAGATAGCCCATGGTCTTAGATGTGCCCTGTTGTTTTTTATGGTGGTATCATGCATATTAATAAGTGGGTGGGGCTAAATGTAAAAATCTTGAAATGCTCATATTTTAAGAACCGCATGTTGGTTTTGTTTCATATTTGGTATAATTATGATGTTAGCTGGTTTTTTCATGCTCAAGATGTAAAAACGTTGAATTGCATTAATATGCATAGTGGGCAGGGCTTAATATGATTTTGCTGGAAAGCGCTTGTAAATACGGTATCTGAAGAACAGTTATCTGGATTTATGTCATATTCGTTACACAGATAGCCCATGGTCTGTAGATGTGCCCTGTTGTATTTTGTGGTGATATCATGCATATTAATAAGTGGGCAGGGCTTAACGTACAAATCTTGAAATGTTCATTTAACAACCGCATGTCGGGTTTGTTTCATATTTGGTATAATTATGATGTTAGCTGGTGTGTACATATTCATGATGTAAAAACGTTGAATTTCGTTAATATGCATAGTGGGCAGGGCTTAATATGATTTTGCTGAAAACAGCTTAGAAACACGGTATTTAAAGAACGGTAAACTGTATTTATGTCATATTTGGTACACAGATAGCCCATGGTCAGTAGATGCCCTATTGTTTTGATGGTGATGTCATGCATATTAATGAGTAGGTGGGGGACAAACTCTTGAAATAGGATAAATGAGCAACTATTTTTGTATCATACTTGCTATGATTATGTTTTAATTATTGTGGACATGCTAATGTTGTCAACAGTTCTATTTTATTGATCTGCATGGTGGGTGTGGCTTATGAATAAATATCATGGAACAAATATTTCATGACATGCAATTACTTGACAGTTAATTTAACTTACAAATCAATGAGCATATGAAAAAAGCATCAGGACCACAAAACCTTTCGGTTCTGGTTTGTACTTGTATTTGTATTCATGAAATGAAAATGTCAAGTACTCATACTCATGGCTATGGTACTCGTATTCATGTCCTTGCCCTCATACTCGTACTCACGAAAATATACTCAACTACACAACTGCTTTTGGGGAATCATTTATTATTAGTCATGAAATGATAGAAGATGAATATATGAATTGAATCATGTCAGTCAAAATATCTGCTCTTTGTTTATTTTAGGTGATTTTGTGACTATATTCATTATTTACAAAAGATTTATGTCTAGTCAGCAATTATGAGATGAAGACAAATGTACCTGTTTGGTTGTCTTTGTTCTTCTAGTGGTATGCAATCTGCATCAGTAATGTTGGAGACTATGAGGGAACCAAGCAGAAGATAGCCAATGCGTATCTCATCAAGGAACACTTTGAGGTATGTTAAACTCACATGGATAATTCAAGCTTTCTCCATGAGCATTACATTTGCTGTTAAACACTGCACTGCATAGTTTTGCACCTATCAGAGATACACTTCATCTGTAAATTTTTATACTGATATTTTTTAATTAAAGTTTCATGTATTTTCCTTCTTTAAGATCATTTTGAATAGAAAATGTACGTTTTGTTGTTGAAAACGTGTTCTATTTACTGTGACTGGTGTATGATTGTATTGATGTTTGTTGAATGCAAAAGAAATAAAAACGGTTTAAACTGGGCCTTGTAAGAGAAAACCAAAGCTGTGAAGCTGTATACCTTATCTTGCCCTTACCCATATCTGGCAATGTCAAAGTTTGATTAGTAGCAGTCATACAGTCATTCGTTAAACGTTTTAGCAAGAAAAGAAAAATAGCACAGAAAAGTTGCTTCAGTCTATGGTCAGAGCATAATATATAACTGATACTTTGATATGAATTACTTTGATTTTGACTTATTCTTATCTTCACAGAAAGCCATTGAGCTGAACCCTAAAGATGCAACATCAGTGCATCTTCTGGGACTCTGGTAATGTAGATGACATCTTTCTTTTTTTGTTATTATCCTATGATTTAGAAAATGGAAACTAATAAGACATCTATGTATGAAAACCAAAAAAACTTTTTATCTATTTGTAACTTGTGATATATCTTATTATGTAAAGCGCCAAGGAAAGCTATGTTCTGGTTGGTGGTATATCAAGTTCAATAAATAATAATAATGATAATAATGATAACAGCAACAATAACAATAATAGTAACAACAATAATAATAACAATAATATTAATAGCAATAATATTAATAATAATAATAATAACAATAATAATAACGATAACAATAGTAATAATAGTAATAACAATAATAATAATAATATTAGACCGCTTCACACAATGAATAACTTGGATGCCTTTTACAATTCAGTGACAAAAAATACTCCCCTAATTTAGCTAAGGTTATTCAGACTGAAATAATAGAAAATTGGGAAGAATATGTGATTACTTCAACCTGATATTTTCAGCTTTTGTGTTCATTGATGAGTATTGCTTTCATTTGAATTTTTGTCTACTATATAGAGTTTGTTCAGATGTTTTATATTCTTTATTCTATATCACAAATTGTTGCATTTGTAAAGGTCAGTGGCGTAATCAAAAATAGATCAATATATCTAAATCCTTTGAAGGAAATACTTCCATCAAAATGCCTTCATGTTGCCATTGAAGTTTAACTAGGGAAACCTGAAGAGCATAAGCTATTAAAATGGTTAAAAATAGCCAAGTATCTGATAAAAACAGCCAAATATCTGATAAAAATAGCCAAATATCTGATAAAAATAGCCAAATATCTGATAAAAATAGCCAAATATTTGGTAAAAATAGCCAAATACCTGATGAAGATAGAAGTGTTGCTCATGAGTTTTTTATACCTAAGCCCAAAGCGACCCAACTATTTTGGAAAAGGGGGTTTCCTGATGCTATTATCAATTCATTTTATTTAGAAAGTGCTCCATGCCCGAGGCCCTAGTCACAATATACATAATCAAAATTTACCAAGTATAAAAATGAACGAAAAGTAGCAACCCCAAAATATAGGCCAAAGCAAATCCTATCAAATTAAATTCAAATTTACTGCCGTATCAATTTTCAGTGCTAATAACTCAATAGACTATGCAAACTATTAAATGTTAATCCCATTGTTAAATCATCTGCCACAAGTTAAAGGAGCATAACTTTAATTTAGGAAGACTTCCACAAACTTGATCATGCCCACAATACAATCAACATTCTACTGGGAGAGGTGATTAATCAATGGTTGAATTTGAAGGACACTACTTATATAAGGATCTTCAGTATGTCTTTATCTTACCATGTCGCTGATTTCGCACATGTCAAGAATTCTTGGAATTTGATGAGCCGAGCTTAGAAATAAAAAAGCTTCGGATGAAATACAAGGACTGTTCTAATGCTCCTCCCATAAAACATAAATTTGTTAGGTTTCACTATTACTAGTATTTTAAAGGTCTAAGGACATGTAGCAATGTGTGTATTGATTGATTGAAAGAATATTAAGATCTGAGCAGATCACTTTTTAAGAAAATACGCTTTTAGTTTTTGAATTCTGGCTGATCCAAGGTTGAGCCATTTTGTAATTCATGAGAAACTTGTGATGTATGACTGGGCAGACAGGCCAAATCTTTATTTACCTTTTAAAATTCTTTCCTTAACCTTAGTCAATAAAAATGATGGGAAATTCTATTCCAGGTAAACGTTTAGTCAGAATTTGCCATAAAATCCAAGTATGGGAGTACAACATTGGAAAAATGTGTTTCTTGTAATACAGCTTAATTCCGTTAATAAATTAAGTGAAAATTTCAAGATTTGTGGATGATTTTACAAATTTGGTTGAACTTTTAGAAAAATTGCAAATATTCTTGTTTAATTTTTGTGTTAAAATGGAAATTTTAATCCAAGAATTAAAAAAAAAAATGAAAAATAATTATTTATGAAATGCATAGTAAACTTGCTTAATTAAACCCTATATAGCAATTTACTGCTGCACCACTTTGAAGAATTATGATTAATATTTAAAAAACAAAATGATTTACAAAAGAAAATACCAAGGTTACCCTGTAATACATCATAAGATTTGCATAAAATATGCAAATTGGTGCCAGAAAAATATTTTGCTACTCTTATGGTTTTTATTAGATTTGAAAGCAATTAAGCTAATGCATGGCCACATACCTTTAGCGTTAATTTGATGAGTCATACTTTCATTACACAGGTGTTTTACCTTTGCAGAAATGCCCTGGTACCAGCAGAAGATCGCTGGCATGATCTTTGCTACTCCTCCAACCTCATCATATGAAGAAGTAAGAATCGCCACTTGAAAGATTTAGGGAAAGAAAGGCAATTTATATTTCAGAATACACTATAGCTTTTAGAGTTTTTCAGTTGGAATCAAGTAGAATTGTTCTGTTGTTTTATCTTTGTTTTTAAGATATGATTCCTTTAATGTTATAAAATTTCTATGGAGTAATTGCATTGTCGTGACACATGCATTAAATTCCCGTAATGCACAACTTTCATTATTTGGTTTAGTCCATTTTTACAACAGGTGAATTTCTTAACAAAGAGAAAAAGTGTGTTTAAACTTTCTTGTTTTTCATTCTTTTTTGATGTTTTATATGCACTTCAAACAATCTAACACAGAAATTGTATAAAAAGATAAATGTTTTTGACATCGTGTTTATATGCATATTTAATGCACGCTTCAAAGAAATAAATTCGGGTCATTTACTCTGGCCAAAATCCTTTGAACTGTGCATTAAATGTATATAAACACTTTGCCTCAACATTAATCTTTAATCAGGCTGCTATGGAACCAATGCGTTACAGGATAGACAATGGTACTTTGCTTTGTTCTTTCTAATAATGTTGTAACCATGAACCAGTCTAAATGTTTGTGCACATCAAATTGTTTTAGCTTTCTTCCAAACTTAAAAATTATAGTTGATGGTTGGGGATTTTAAATCTTTAACCCTTACTCTACCACGCGGCGATAGTATTGCCATTTTCAAACCACCTTTTTCTAAAAATGAAATCGGGACTTTACCACAGTCCTATAGGAGTAATCTTGGTATCATTTTAAAGTACTTGGATATTTCTTTCACAAAATGAAACTTTTTCATAGGGGTCATATTACATAATTTTTAGAAAAAGTTTATCGAAAAAGGGTAAAACTCAAAAAAAAAAAAAAAGATCTTTTTTAAATCTTATGATAACTTCAAGATCACATTTTTGCTTCAAAATCAAACACGCAAGTTCTAAGACATGATAGTATTGGTTTTTGGTATAATTTTTACAATCCCTACCTGCAATTTTTTGTTCTGGAGAAATTTCTTCAAAATTTCATGAATTTCTGCCATTTTTGACATGGTTTTTCCTTCAAAAAATCGTGTAACCCAAATCGTACATCACACATGCTTCGCTGAACTGCCGTTTGGAAGCGCTTGAAATTTCTTTTCATTTGACATATTTATAAAGGCATACCCCCCTCTATTTAGAACCTATCCTATAAGAAATATATTAGTCTCACTTTGACCACTGCGTAATTATTTTTCTGCTGCAGCTTTCAGGGGTAGTTTGACTTTTATCATTTTTGATGTGTTTTCATCTTTCCTTTCTTTCTAAAAATTATAGATTAGTATCATTGGAAAGGAAATTTTAAAAAGAATCTAAATATGTAACACAAATCTCTGTTTTCAATACTGACAAGAAGTTACACTTCTGCAAAGATTAACCATTTGTTGACCAAATTTAGCCAAAAATTGCTTAATGTGCATAATTTTGTCCAATATTTTCTAAATTGGTTTTAATTACTCAAAAGATGAATATCTTAGCATCTATTCCAACCAAACTTGTAACAAAAGAAAATGAAAGGAAAGTTGTCAAAAATGCATATGAAAAAAAAGTTACGAAAATTGGGGTCGCTTTTTTCAAAGCCCTGGTAGAGTAAGGGTTAAAGGGTTAGTTTAGTGGTGGTGTACTGTCTTGTTCCAATTCTGGAAGTATCAGATTTTAAAGGTGCCACAAATTTTATGTAAATGACTTGATGTGGAAAATACACTTGTAATATACAAGTAGACACGGATGCCACACCTGTTTACAATGCTTTATGTATGATTTTGGAAAAAAATTCTTCAATTATCAATCACAGTTGCTTTACTAGGCTCTGTGTTCTAATCTACTAACATACCCTGTGTTTTTACACAGGTACAATGATTTAAATTTTGGGGATACTCCCCTTTTGATTTTTGTTTTGGGAGGGGGTAGAATTTTGAAAAAATGGGGTGACTTTGGAAAATGTCAATACTTAAGTACTATATGCTTATTTGATTTCTTTGTGGGAATTTCTATCCCCAAATATATTTTTTTTGTGGGGGGGGGGCTAATTTTTGCAGAAATTTCGCTTCCTAATGCAAATACTGGATGAAGAAATATTGTTATGTTGTAGATCTATTTGTTTCATAGGATTCCTCCTTAAAATATATTAGAAAAATTAAGATATATGTCTGATGCTTTACTTATTTAGAGTCATAGTAAGGGCTACCAGAAAATCTGTTGATTATCTTGTGTCATGTCAGAAGTAGCATGGACAACATATTATTGTGGCTTGGTTGTGAAAAATAGTTTTTGATGATATAATTTTTTTTTCTTTTTCAGGCTCTAAAACATTTTGCAAATGCTGAAGAGAGTGAGTATAAGCTTTTACTGGATGAAACAATTCTGCTTGCATATATAATGTGAATATAAACTATAGCCCAAAAGGGTAAGATTGTCTGCAAGCTGTAGAGCTACAGGAAGATAATAAAAGCGGATGTTTGAATGAATATGGAGTTTGAATATAGATAAAGTGTTACTTTTTGGACTTGGAGCTAAGAAGAAAGGAGCAATTTCTTTAAAGTTGAAGAGGCTGAACAAGCAACGCACATTAAATAGAAAACACAATAAGCAACTAATTGCATCAAAACATTACAAATTGTTTTACAATTACAAAAAAGACTTGTTTTTCTTATTACCATTGAATACCAGGTAAGCACTGTCAACTATTTTGTGTTGAACAAAGTTGACATTACCGTATTGTCAAATTGTTAGCAAAGTTTTGTGAGATAATTTTAAGAGCAAGTAACACTTGAGTTTGGTTCCAGCAGAACACCCCGTCAAAATTTTAATGAATTTTTCTTTGTTGTGATTGGTGTATCAGTGGCATGATAATTTCGTTTTATGTTCATTTTATTTACATGTTTTCTGTCAAGTCATGAATTTCTGTCTTGAAAAAAACTAAGATAATCAGCAGAAATGAGGGTTTATTTGATAGCAACCAGTATCATGTATATCATCATCAAGCTCCTCTCAGAATACCCTCGCCCGACGACGAGTGAACACACAATCACAATGAGGGGTCGTTGCCTGCGTATTGGTTATGATAGTAACAATGCTATCACGAAGCGCTTAATACGACCTGGACGAGAACACAGGTACGACGTACGGACAGACATAACATCGACAACCAAGTCAATGTCCACGGCCTTTGAAAACCCAGTTGTGGTGCACTGGCGTGTCTACCCAACCCAGGCTTGAACCCAGGGCCTCGTGGTCTGTAAACATGTATGATAACCGCTACACCACATTTGGTAGACAGAATACCCTCTGTTCAGAAAGCTATTTATAGTGACTGATAGTACCTTTACTTGTATTACACTAACACTTTTGAACACTCTTCCACTAGATTTCACATTGTACAAGTTTTTTTACCTTAAAGAGGCACTAGACCGAAAAGTGAGGGCGTATTTTTAGGGGTTCCCAAAAAAATAAATGCTTATCTTGCACGCAACGGTATAACAATTTTCTGCTTAATATGAATATTCAAGTCAAATATGCCCTCCTGTCTGTGGGCTATGAAAGCATGTAATTTATTGATCTTTTGTGGATAATGTATCTGTGAAATTAGCAAAAACAAGCGCCCTCACTTTTCAGTCTAGTGCTTCTTTAAATCTGATCCTAACTGTTATATTCACTAAGTAGTTTTAATTTCTTCTTCTGTATGTTCATTTTGTCCCCAGGCACTTTTAACGGGCGATATGTGGATTCTGTACTTTTATTTGAAATTGAAACTTAGATGTGTTGTTTACACACCTACAATACGGATAAAACTTTTGACCCCTCTTCCCCTTCTACCCTGTTCAATATGACATGACTTGGAATCACTTCAACATTTTGAAATGGGGTGGAAAGGATGAAGCAAAAGGGATCAAATACTTTGGCCTATTATTGTATGATAAATCTGTTCATCTCTGCTGTTTGAAAATGTATTTCATTTGATCTTTTTTCTCCAGTTGATCCAAATTTCTACAGCAAAAACTTGCTGTATCTGGGTAAGGCCTACGAAAAGATTGGGAATAAGAAGTTGGCGCTGTTGTACTTACAGAAAGCTAGAGATGCTCCCGCCCTGAAGGAGGAAGAGCATCAGGTCAGTAGATTTCATTTAGAGATGGAGCCATATTTAGTCCTCCTCTCCCACCCCCCTCTCTCTACTTTGTTTTTTTCACCCATGCACCTCCTCTCTCGATCCCAGCTTTCTGACTTTTATTTCTTGTATTTCTCTCATTCTCCCCCTGTTTTCTTTCCTTCCTACCTCTAAAATAATCTAACCTCTCAGGCACAATTTGACCCTCGTTGTTGTGGTACCATTATGCCCTCATCAAACAAACAAACAGAGATGGATAGATAATGTTTCGTATGGATAAATTATTTATGTAATTGCGGTCAGATGAGTGCTTTTGTGAAAAGTGTATTACTCAAGGCATATCTTGCAGTGTTCATAATACTCCGTAGATATTTAGACGTGCTAACTTATGTTGGCTACAGGTATTACTGCTAGTCATTTTAAGGGCCTCTAGGAGATATTGAAGTTCAAAGAATTTTGTAGAAATGCCTGAAGTCAAACTGGAAGAGATCTTAATATCGTAATATCTTTGTGTATTTTAGAAACATGTCTTTAGACATGACTTGTCCTTCTCCTTAAAAATTTGTTCCAGTAAATCATAACCACAAACTTACTGTAGCAAATAATGAGACCACTGCTAATTCATCCATTGCTAATATGATACTCAACACCAACTTCCACAACTCAGGACCAACAGGAAAACGAATACTTTCTAATACTTGTGGTTATCAGAAAAAGAAGAAAAGTCTGACCCGATTTGCTTATTTATCAGGTCTGGTCTGACTGTGTGAAACTTTAAAAAGCAGAACAACTGATGATGTTTTTTATTGTACGACCATATATTAAATATGATTACTGAATAGTAGAGTAAATGTTATTTACAGTGGAAGGAGTTTCTTAAAACAAAAATCATTATCAGTATAATAAGCTAATTATTTTTTAATAAGATGTTAAGTTATTGCTTGTATCATACAAGATGGTTATTGCTTGTATCAAACAAGATGGTTATTGCTTGTATCATACAAGATGGTTATAGCTTGTATCATACAAGATGCTTATTGCTTGTATCATACAAGATGGTTATTGCTTGTATCATACATGATGGTTATTGCTTGTATCATACAAGATGGTTATTGCTTGTATCATACAAGATGGTTATTGCTTGTATCATACAAGATGGTTATCGCATGTATCATACAAGATGGTTATAGCTTGTATCATACAACATGGTTATCGCATGTATCATACAAGATGGTTATAGCTTGTATCATACAAGATGGTTATCGCATGTATCATACAAGATGGTTATAGCTTGTATCATACAAGATGGTTATTGCTTGTATCATACAAGATGGTTATTGCTTGTATCATACAAGATGCTTATTGCTTGTATCATACAAGATGGTTATTGCTTGTATCATACATGATGGTTATTGCTTGTATCATACAAGATGGTTATTGCTTGTATCATACAAGATGGTTATTGCTTGTATCATACAAGATGGTTATAGCTTGTATCATACAACATGGTTATCGCATGTATCATACAAGATGGTTATAGCTTGTATCATACAAGATGGTTATTGCTTGTATCATACAAGATGGTTATTGCTTGTATCATACAAGATGGTTATTGCTTGTATCATACAAGATGGTTATAGCTTGTATCATACAACATGGTTATCGCATGTATCATACAAGATGGTTATAGCTTGTATCATACAAGATGGTTATAGCTTGTATCATACAAGATGGTTATTGCTTGTATCATACAAGATGGTTATCGCATGTATCATACAACATGGTTATCGCATGTATCATACAAGATGGTTATAGCTTGTATCATACAACATGGTTATCGCATGTATCATACAAGATGGTTATAGCTTGTATCATACAAGATGGTTATAGCTTGTATCATACAAGATGGTTATAGCTTGTATCATACAACATGGTTATCGCATGTATCATACAAGATGGTTATAGCTTGTATCATACAAGATGGTTATAGCTTGTATCATACAAGATGGTTATAGCTTGTATCATACAACATGGTTATCGCATGTATCATACAAGATGGTTATAGCTTGTATCATACAAGATGGTTATCGCTTGTATCATACAACATGGTTATCGCATGTATCATACAAGATGGTTATAGCTTGTATCATACAAGATGGTTATAGCTTGTATCATACAAGATGGTTATAGCTTGTATTATACAACATGGTTATCGCATGTATCATACAAGATGGTTATAGCTTGTATCATACAAGATGGTTATAGCTTGTATCAGACAAGATGGTTATAGCTTGTATCATACATGATGGTTATAGCTTGTATCATACAAGATGGTTATAGCTTGTATCATACAAGATGGTTATAGCTTGTATCATACAAGATGGTTATAGCTTGTATCATACAAGATGGTTATTGCTTGTATCATACAAGATGGTTATTGCTTGTATCATACAACATGGTTATTGCTTGTATCATACAAGATGGTTATAGCTTGTATCATACAAGATGGTTATAGCTTGTATCATACAAGATGGTTATTGCTTGTATCATACAAGATGGTTATAGCTTGTATCATACAAGATGGTTATAGCTTGTATCATACAAGATGGTTATTGCTTGTATCATACAAGATGGTTATTGCTTGTATCATACAAGATGGTTATCGCATGTATCATACAAGATGGTTATAGCTTGTATCATACAACATGGTTATCGCATGTATCATACAAGATGGTTATAGCTTGTATCATACAAGATGGTTATTGCTTGTATCATACAAGATGGTTATAGCTTGTATCATACTACATGGTTATTGCTTGTATCATACAAGATGGTTATAGCTTGTATCATACATGATGGTTATTGCTTGTATCATACAAGATGGTTATTGCTTGTATCATACAAGATGGTTATAGCTTGTATCATACAAGATGGTTATTGCTTGTATCATACAACATGGTTATTGCTTGTATCATACAAGATGGTTATTGCTTGTATCATACAAGATGGTTATAGCTTGTATCATACAAGATGGTTATTGCTTGTATCATACAAGATGGTTATTGCTTGTATCATACAACATGGTTATTGCTTGTATCATACAAGATGGTTATTGCTTGTATCATACAAGATGGTTATTGCTCTCCACTTCTTTCTTTTCCATCTATTTATTTTCCTCGCTTTCAGTAACAAAAATGATAATACCCAGGAGGTGCTTCTCTGATTGAGTATTTTTACAAACTTATTTCACATACTACAAATCTTACAAGCAAAATGATCAGAACATGAAATCTGCTCACAATGGGAAAGATGAGAATAAAAGAAAACTTTTCAATAAACAACTCCTATTCAGTAAACTAAAATAGATATACACTGAAAATAATGAGGGAAAGTTTATTTATTAACTGCGAAAACAAAACATAAACAAAAATAAACAAGAATTAAAGCAAGGCCTCTAGCAATTGAATTTCATTTATCCTAGTTACACATTCACTTCACCTTCACCTATCCTCCACGTGGCTGGTGGCACATAGGGCCTGCTCTGAACTTCTCCATGTTTTCCTGTTGGTTGCCGTAACCTGTGCTTCTGCCCATGTCCTCCATCCTGTCTCTATTCTCTCCTTTTCCACTGTGCGCCGCCATAGTTTAGGGCCTTCCACGCTTCCCACTGACCACGTCAAAGCTGTATTGCTTGGGTCTTTCCTGAGTATGTGCCCAATAAATTTCCATTGTCACCTCAGTGCTTTCTTACTGAGGGGTCTCTTTTTTGTGCAATTCAGCAGTTCTCTATTGCTAACCATTTCTTCCCATCTGATGTTCATTATTTTTTTCAGGCATTTATTGTGGAATATGTTAATTGCTTTATTATCTATTTTATTCATTTTCTAAGCTTTGCAACCATTAAGTAATACAGGGAGTGCCAAGGTTTTGAACAGTGTTAGCTTTGTGTTCCTTCTTATGTTGTGTGAGTTCCGCACTTTCTGTAATCTTCTGAAGGTACTTGTGGATTTTGGTCATCTTTTCTTTATGTCACCGGCTCCTCCACCTTCTTTATTTATTGTTGCACCAAGGTATACAAATTCCTCTATATCATCTATTGCTTCATCATGGTTTCTTCATATCTTGCATTAAATCTCATGTTTTGGTTTTCTGGGTATTCACTTTTAGGCCAACTCGCTTTGCTTCCTCATTTAGTCTATCTGATTTTAGTTGGATGTGTTGTTTTGTTGAAGACAATATAGCAATATCATCTGCAAAGTCCAGGTCATCTAGTTTGGTTGAGAATCTCCACCTTATTCCAGTTTCTGCATTTTTACTGACCTTTTCATAATCCAGTCTATAACCATCAGGAAAAGAAAGCCAGACATATTACAGCCTTGTTTTACTCCGGTTTTGGTGTTAAACCACTGTGATGTTTCTCCTTGCTCAACCACAGCACATTTGAAGCCGTCATAGAGCATTTTGACGAGTCTAATTCATTTGTCTGGTATTCCATAAAGCCTCATTATTCACAATAAGCTGTCTCTATGAACTGAATCCAAAGCTTTTTTGAAGTCGAAGTTTATGTACAGTGTTGCTTGCCACTCGTTAACTTGTTCAATTATGTTCCGTAGGACAAATATTTGTTCTGATGTGTTCCTTCCTGTTCGAAAATCTGCTTGTTCCTTTCTAAGTCTCTCATCAATTTCTAGTCTAATTCTTTCCATAATCATTTTGCTCAGGATTTTGCTGGCAATTGGTAGGAGTGTAATGCCTCTCCAGTTTTTACCTTTCATTGGTATTTTGATTATTAGCCCTCTCTTCCAGTTTGTTGGTATTTTGATTATTAGCCCTCTCTTCCAGTTTGTTGGTATTTTGATTATTAGCCCTCTCTTCCAGTTTGTTGGTATTTTAATTGTTGGCCCTTTCTTCCAGTTTGTTAGTATTTGATTATTAGCCCTCTCTTCTAGATTGTTAGTATTTGATTATTAGCCCTCTCTTCTAGATTGTTGGTGTTGTGATTATTAGCCCTCTCTTCTAGATTGTTGGTGTTGTGATTATTAGCCCTCTCTTCCAGTTTGTTGGTATTTTGATTATTAGCCCTCTCTTCCAGTTTGTTGGTATTTTAATTGTTGGCCCTTTCTTCCAGTTTGTTAGTATTTGATTATTAGCCCTCTCTTCTAGATTGTTAGTATTTGATTATTAGCCCTCTCTTCTAGATTGTTGGTGTTGTGATTATTAGCCCTCTCTTCCAGTTTCTTGGTATTTTGATTATTATCCCTCTCTTCCAGTTTGTTAGTATTTGATTATTAGCCCTCTCTTCTAGATTGTTGGTGTTGTGATTATTAGCCCTCTCTTCCAGTTTCTTGGTATTTTGATTATTATCCCTCTCTTCCAGTTTCTTGGTATTTTTATTATTAGCCCTCTCTTCTAGTTTGTTGGTATTATGATTATTAGCCCTCTCTTCCACTTTGTTGGTATTTTGATTATTATCCCTCTCTTCCAGTTTGTTGGTATTTTGATTATTAGCCCTCTCTTTCAGTTTGTTAGTATTTGATTATTAGCCCTCTCTTCCAGTTTGTTGGTGTTGTGATTATTAGCCCTCTCTTCCAGTTTGTTGGTATTTTGATTATTAGCCCTCTTCCAGTTTGTTGGTATTTTGATTAGTATCCCTCTCTTCCAGTTTGTTGGTATTTTAATTATTAGCCCTCTCTTCCAGTTTGTTGGTATTTTGATTATTAGCCCTCTCTTCCAGTTTGTTGGTATTTTGATTATTAGCCCTCTCTTTCAGTTTGTTAGTATTTGATTATTAGCCCTCTCTTCCAGTTTGTTGGTGTTGTGATTATTAGCCCTCTCTTCCAGTTTGTTGGTATTTTGATTATTAGCCCTCTCTTCCACTTTGTTGGTATTTTGATTATTAGCCCTCTCTTCCAGTTTGTTGGTATTTTGATTATTAGCCCTCTTTCAGTTTGTTAGTATTTGATTATTAGCCCTCTCTTCCAGTTTGTTGGTGTTGTGATTATTAGCCCTCTCTTCCAGTTGGTGTTGTGATTATTAGCCCTCTCTTCCAGTTTGTTGGTATTTTGATTATTAGCCCTCTCTTCCAGTTTGTTGGTATTTTGATTATTAGCCCTCTCTTCCAGTTTGTTGGTATTTTGATTATTAGCCCTCTCTTCCAGTTTGTTGGTATTTTGATTATTAGCCCTCTCTTCCAGTTTGTTGGTATTTTGATTATTAGCCCTCTCTTTCAGTTTGTTAGTATTTGATTATTAGCCCTCTCTTCCAGTTTGTTGGTATTTTGATTATTAGCCCTCTCTTCCAGTTTGTTGGTATTTTGATTATTAACCCTTTCTTCCAGTTTGTTGGTATTTTGATTATTAGCCCTCTCTTCCAGTTTGTTGGTTTCTTTCATTAAGCCAAACCTTGTCTAGCAGTTCTTTCACTTTGTCAGTTGCAAATTCTATATCTGCTTTTAAAAGTTCTGCTGTGATTGAATCTATTGCAGGTGACTTCACATTCTTCAACTGCTTACTAGCATTCCTGATTCAATTTTATCTGGTTCATTGATATTAATCTCAACTATTGGCTTTTCCTCTCCATCATCATCTGTAATTGGCTGCCCTGGTTCTTCTCTATTAAGGACTTCCTTGAAGTGTTCGCCCCATCTTTGTAATATCTTTTCTTTATCAATAATCAAGATTCCATTTTTGTCCTCATTTGCTATGCTTTGTTTTGGCCTTTCATTACAAAGTACCTTTGTCAGCCCATATAAAGTGTTCATATGTTGATTTCTAGCTGCAGCTTCTGCTTATGTTGCAATATCTTCCAACCACTATCTTTTGTCTTTTCTGACTTGTCTCTTTATACTTTTTTTTCTCTTTTTCATCTTTTACATCTTTTTCTCTATACTCTTCTCTTAGTCTTCCTTTTTATTCTTTCTGATTGTGTTCCCAAAATCTTCTTGTTAACTTTAGCTCTGATCAATCAGCATCCATTTTTCTTATCCAAGGTTTTCTTTTCCTCTCCTTTCTCCCAAGCACTTCCTTTGCTGTCTGTTTGTAGCTCATCTCCATTATGCGACACTCCATTTCAATATCATCCCCTTCTTGTTCCCTGCTGATTTATGCGACCTCCCAATGCAGTATTGCAGAGACTCACTGTAGGCTTTTATGAAATATGCAATCAGGTGTACCTGCTTTGCATCAAATTTACCACTTACAAAAATTAAGCATGAAATAAAATAAAAATATGAAGAAAAAATTATATAAAATATGAGAATATATTATGAAATTTATAATAATAAACTTTCACCCCCTTCCTCATGCGCTGTCATTTCCCAGCTAACACAGGCAAGTAGTGCCTTCATGATACAGGGGGCTAGAAGTGTTATCTGTGACACTTGGTCCCCTCCAAACATATTTGCACAATGTTCAAGCTTTAATGTCTAATACTTAACATGTAATGATTTTCATGTTTTACTCTTAATTTTCGGTGAGCATGCGAAGCATGATGCGAACCTATGTAATGTTTCGTCCGTTAAGCTGGCCGGCCGGCCACAGTTTTTGCCTCAGATTTCCTCAGAAATGTTAAAGTTTTTTGAGAATTCCTCAGAAAATGTTCAAGTTTCTTCAGAGTTCCTCAGAAGAAAAAAAAAAAGTTTCTTCAGATATCCTCATGGAAGGCTGGAATTTCCTTGATAAATGTTAAAGTTTTCAGAGACTCTTAAAGACGGGTTGAAGACTAGTTTCCTTAAAAAGTCTACAAAACATTTAATATTTCTGTAAGATTATATAATTTTCCAAATTTCTTCAGAGATCTTCAAGTGTCTCTCATAACACTGGGGGTTTAAAACCCTTAAACTTCTTTAGAATATTTGTGCACCAATGGCTGTATCAGGCATAATTATTAAACTCCGCCTTTATTATTGTGGCCATTTTCATAAAGTTGCTACAGTATATGAAGTGACAAGACTTTTTTTACTTAGTATGCTCAGTCAGGGAGTGTGACAGGATGTGACTGCATATGGACATAGGGAGGGATGTCATATGGGGCATGGATGGGGGCCATGTGGGACATAGGATAGAATATATACCATGTTATGCACCAAGGCATGATTATTTGACTGCCTTTTTTTTTTATTCAACAGGTCATTTGCATATAAGTTATTATATGGACTGACAGACTTTCATACATAGTGTGCTCAATCAGGGACTGATAGCTACATGTAGGACAAGACTTATGGAGCCTATGCCATGTGGGACATGGGGTGGGATGCCATGTGGAGCAGGGTGGTATGCCATGTGGTATATATGGTGGAATGCCATGATGGACATAGGGTGGAATGCTATGGGATGGAATGTCATGTGGGACATTGGGTGGGATGCCATGTGGGACATGGGGTGGGATGCCAAGTGGGACATGGGGTGGGATGCCATGTGGGACATGGGGTGGGATGCCATATGGGACATAGGGTGGGATGCCGAGAGTAACACAAGAATGTGACATAGGGTAGGAGGCTATGTGGGACATAGGGTAGGAGGCTATGGGGACATTGGATGTGATGCCATGTGGGACATAAAGTAGGATGGGAACATGTGGAAGTTGGTACGATCCAATGTGGGATGCCATGTGGGACATCAGATGGGATGCCACTGATGCGGGAATATAAGGTGGGAGGACATAGGGGGGATGCCATGTGGGACACAGGGCGGGATGCCATGTGGGACATAGGGGTATGCCATGTGGGACATTTGGTTAGATTAATGTAGGACATAGAATGTGGGACATAGGGTGGGATGCCATGTGGGTCATAGTGTGGGATGCCATGTGGGACATGTGGTGGAATGCCATGTGGAACATATGGTGGAATGCCATGTGGGGCATATGGTGGAATGCCATGTAGGAGATATGGTGAAATGCCATGTGGGACAAGGGATCTGATGTAATGTCATGTGGGACATGATGTGGGATGTCATGTGAAACATGGGATGCCATGTGGAACATGGGATGCCATGTGGGACTTAGTGTGAGACAAATTTTATAATTGGCCAGGTCATATGGTATGGGTGTCAATTTGCATGGGTATGTGAACCATAACGGTATTTACCATTTTACTTCAAGATGTTTTATTATTAAATGTCTTATTTTTTATATCTTTCTTGTTAATTTTCAGACCAAGAAAGAAGCTACAGAATTGTTGAAGAGATTAACCAAATGATCTCAGATGCCAATCACCAGCAGAGTTTGTCTCAAAAGTTATGTTAATTTGTGTAGAATTAGGGATACTCTTATAACAGTATCCCTGGTAAAATGTACAATATAACATAAGATGAGAGCTGATCAACTGCCAGATGTGCTTAAAGAACTGAAATACATTTTTTTAGTTTATTTTGTGTTGATGAACCTGAACGTGATATTTGATAAGTATTCATGAATAAATATTCATGGTCATATTTTACAGATAAATATTCATAGATTTATTGTGTGTGTTGTCGAGCTCTATGTTACAAATGTAATTTTATCACTATTTGTTGCAATGATCGAAAAATGTTCTCTTCGCTGCCAAACTTCATGCTTAATTTCTGTAAGTGGTAAATTTGATGCAAAGCAGGTACACCTGGTTGCCTATTTCATAAAAGCCAAGAGAATGCACAAATCAGCAGTTTTTTTTCTCTGAAGGAGAGCAGTTCACATAAGTTAATCATTTCAAGAATCCATTTTTTATTTATCAAAGAGTGCCATTAATTTAGCAAACATTCGACAAATGCTTTGTTTCTACTGCTTCAAGATATTTTCTTGGTAACTAAAGTAAATATTTGTCAAGTTTGCCAGAAGGGCCAAATGAAAAGAAAAGATGCAAATGATTGACTAAACCAAGAAAAGGCCACAAGAACCATCGTATAGCTTCAAGGAATTGTAAAGTTGCTGCTTCTTCAGAAGCCAAACACATAGGTATATACAGGGCCTCACCTGGGTAGTATATTTTGTATATTCTGAAAGAGATGAATGGTCTGTATGTGATTATTGGGATTCTGCCCCTGTAGTGGCCATTTTGCCATATGTTTATTCATGAGAGTCACTTGACCCACATCTCCTAAGTATTGAGTCTTCAGAAAGCTTGTCTGTTTTTTCTTCATGTCTTAAGAACTAGATAATCGTTCTCCAAGTTCCCCACTCTGGTGATATCACAAACCTAATTGTTTTTATACAAAATGCTTTAAAAATACCATGTGATTTGGGTTCATTTGCTATAAAATTGTGCATAATGTAAAGCTTAGTTTTGTGTTCAAGCTGTTTTTTGAGGGATAAGAATGGAAATAGCCTCTTATGTTTTATTGTGGAAATATGCAGGTAAAATGGTTATGTAGATGACCTCACCCACTTCCTCCTGTCCTGCTAATACAGGCAAGTAGTGCCTTCATGGTACAGGGGGCTGGAAGTGCTCGCTGTGACACTTGCTTTCCTTTTTTAAAGTGTTATGGCCATAAACATACTGGTAGTGATACTCCTAAGTAATTGTGAAGTGTCATGGCCATAAATAACTGGTAGTGATACTCCTAAGTAATTGTAAAGTGTTATGGCTATAAACATACTGGTAGTGATACTCCTAAGTAATTGTAAAGTGTTATGGCCATAAACATACTGATAGTGATACTCCTAAGTAATTGTAAAGTGTTATGGCTATAAACATACTGGTAGTGATACTCCTAAGTAATTGTAAAGTGTTATGGCCATAAACATACTGGTAGTGATGCTCCTAAATAATTATAAAGTGTTATGGCTATAAACATACTGGTAGTGATGCTCCTAAATAACTGTAAAGTGTTATGGCCATAAACATTCTGATAGTGATACTCCTAAGTGATTGTATTTATTACATGATCCAAATTTATTGTGTAGACAGGATGTATACCTAGCATATCATAAAGTACAATACAAGCATATCAAACAAAATTACCTTATTTTCATTGTTTGCAATCCTTTAAAAAAACCTGAATGTAAACTTTTAAAAAAGAAACAAAAAGCTTTGTATTCCTTTACCAAAAATATAGACATGAATACAAAGTTTATGCAAACATGAATAATTGTCATGGTTGAGAAACACACAAAGACAGAATAGTAGCAGAGTAGGAATATGTCCTTAAAATTCATTCACTTTGAAAAAAAAGGGACTTACCTGCAGTATGAAAATATGCAATTTTTTTTGAGACCAGCAATATGAGAGATTGGATTTTTGATACCTGCACTACAAAAATTATGAAAAAAGGCAACTGCTTGGGCGCACATGTATATCTACCTTACATATGGAAGTGCCCGGCTTACAGGCTATCAGTTTATGGTTCATTGCTATTGTCTGAAAACAGCTTAAACAACAATATTTGGATTATAGGCAGTACATTTCAATAAAATCATGATGCTTGCAGTTGATGTTTAGTACCACTTCTTCCTACACATAAACCTCTGCTTTACATGTCTTTGATAGATAAGTTTGTCATCAAATGTGTGACAGGAAAATTTAAAAAGCTTTCCAAAAAATTGAGTGTCACGAAACCAATACACATTCGAATAATACTTATTTTTTCGTAAGCGGAAAATGGTTTTCTTTATGAATTAAACATTGGGAGTGACAAGATTGTGAATTCTCAACATGCAAGTGAAAGCTATTTGCTTTAAACACATTTTAAAGAAATATTCCTCTGTTTTTAAAGGAATATTCCCATGTTTTAAGGAATAATCCCATGTTTTAAAGAATATTCCGATTTTAAGGAATATTTCCATGTTTTTAAAGGAATATTCCCATGTTTTTAAGGGATTTTCCATTTTTTTTAAGGAATATTCCCATGTTTTTTCATTACTTTTCATAAGAAATAAAAAGTTTAGAAACAATTTATTCCAAAAATATGTTGATATGTAATTCCTACCAGGAGATATTCAAATTTTAAGGCTCACAAAAAATGCCAATAAAGGAATAGGAAAAGACTCAGTATGACATCACAGCAACACATTCTCCCACAAAGTTAGATGTATTTCATTAAAATCTATCATCCTTTTTTATCAGTACTACTGCTAGAAAAATCAATTAATGAAAGTTAGGTATTTATATACATTGCCAAATATACCCTAATTTAATCACTTTTGGAACATTGTTTCTAATCATACAGAAACAACCAATTAACATTCAAAGAAATACATCAACATTTGCAATGGAATTGCCTCTATGACATCAAATGCGAATTCATCATACTGTACAAAAACTTTAAAATGCAACTGGGAAATCTTTAAAAAATCCTTATCTCCTGAATGGAATATGATATCAAACTGATTTTTGTACCAAATTGGCTCTAGAAGTATGCTCTAAAAAGAATTATACAACAAATCATGAGAATATTCCTTTAAGCTTGTATCAACTGATATGTAACTTGAGCTTCATTTTGTGAGTTGATGTTGAAAACTTAATATATCTAACACAAGTGGGAAATAAAATTTCAAACAGCATATTTTCTATGACACTTGTAAATTATGTATTTCAATTAAGACTTTCAAACAGACTTTTTCAGGGAACTTTCTGTTTTATAAATCATTTTGAATGTATGATCTACAAAAGACGTGGTGATGTGAATTTTTGTTTATTCGTAGTTTTCATTTGAACACATTTTGCACTTTTCATAAATTGCTTGCATAACTGACACCTTCAATGAATGACTGCCGACTGAAATAATTTGTCGCTGATATACAATATTTTGTTCAGTGATCATGCTACCTAGAAGGGGATTGGTTTGCTCAAAGCCATAGGTGGGATTTTACTTTCGAAGGTGGGGGGGGGGGGCAAAGTCGAAAGTGGGGGAAATCACAAAATCACACTAAGATACAAAGATTTGCTCTTCCAGAAAATCCCTCCAGATAAAATTATTTCCTTCCTTCATCATGCTTCCCTCTACAACCCCCCTCTCTCTACTTTTGCCCCATTTTTTCACGCATGCACTTCCTTTCTCGATCCCAGCTTCATGGCTTTTAGTCCCTGCATTTCTCAGTCTTCTCGTATGTTCTTTTCTTCCTATTTCTGGAATAATCTAACCTCTCAGGCACAATTTGATCCTTGCTGCCGTGGTACTGTTAAGCCCTCATCAAACAAACAAACAAAAAATCACTATGCAAAAGATATTCATTTGAAAAAAATTGGGGGAAGTACTCCCCGAAATCCTGCATATGCTAAAAGCTGTATTTTGCTACATTTTCATTAGCTATTACGAGCCCTTTAGATTTTGAATTATACATGGCAAGGTTGTTTGTTACTACATGTGTGATCCATTCCTTGATCTTAGTACTAGACCATTAATATTTTAAAAATTGCCAGCTTAAAATAATTAATAACACTCAATAGTAGAATGAAATCAGTTTAAGAAACATACCAATGACCCTTAACCCAATTGAACCCCCTTGGCAAATTCCTCTGTTTTTTTAAATGGATAATGTGGTGGTTGCAATAAAAGTTTGTCAAAAACAATATCTTGGTACAATTGTTTGAGTTTTTCATCATCATTAGACTATCAAATAGAAAATTAGTATTTTTCTATATATATATATATATATATATATATATATATATATATATATATATATATATATATATGTATATATATATGTATATATATATATATATATGTATATATATATATATATATATATATATATGTATTATAACTAGTAAGGGGTTTGTGGGTACGACTAAGCCAAAGACCTGCAAAACTGGGTGTTTTTGCAGGCTTTTCGATAGGAGTTCGCCTGGAAATGTGCATAAATACATATTCAGTAGCGATTTGGTGACCTAGGTTATTTGTAGGTGTGGTTTGGTATGTTAATGAGGTCAGATGGAGTCAAGGGTTACGTATCTTGGCGTGTTTAATGTAGATTTTGACGCAAAATTAGAAATTGTAATCTATGCCCATTTTTTGGCTTTGAAATTGGTGACGTACTAGATAATTACATTTTTTTTTTTTTTGAAGATTGTTATTTATATTACAATTAGGATCGAATTGCTAATGTTGTGAATTTATCATGTAGTGCTTAAGCACTATGAATAAATAGCTTTTTTTCAGGGTTTTCAAGAAAAAACTGATAATAAAATTGATTGTGATTTCTGCTGCTTTCATGATTCAATGTACAACAACTGCTTATGTGAAGCTTTCTTGTCAGTGTTTTCTTGTCCATTACAATTTTGACCGATTGTAGCTCACCAGTTTAAGCGCTCCCCCTCCCTTCTCCATCCCACTCTCACAGAGTGCTTCACTGCGGGCAACACGACAAAAGATATATACACACCATAACAGAAAAAGGAAGGACTGTAAATACCTTGCACTTACTACTTTATATATATATATATATATATATATATATATATATATATATATATATATATATATATATATATATATATATATATATATATATATATATATATATATATATATATATATATATATATATATATATATATATATACATATATA